>OY720442.1:17289093-17516758 GCA_963082915.1 Dolichopus griseipennis
GTCATATTCTTTAACGAAAGAGATTTAAAAAACAAAAATATAATAAAATATACGTGGGTTAAAGATGGTAAAGTGCTCGCTAGAAAGAGTGAGAAAAGCAAAATAATTAGAATAATACACTCTTCAGATCTTGAGAAACTAAATGAACAATAATTCTGTAAGCGATACTTTACTAACAACCCACATAAATAATTTTCAAAATAATATATTTCCATCTAATATATCTAATATAATTCACACTTATACTGATAATGTCAAATTTGTAAACAACTGCTCTTTAAAAATCTTATATTATATATAATTTAATAACTTTTTTATTTAATGGTTAATTATTATTATTATTTTTTTGTTATACAGTATATTAATGAGGAATATTTTTAGCTTAAGTATGAAAAATTATATACCGCAATTGATGACCATTTTAAGTTTCGCACATTCGTGCTCTTTCCAGCACATTTTCCATAACTTTTTGTAATTTTTGATCGCTGTTCTGTTGTGTACTGTTTTTCCAATTTCCAATTCCCCAAGTTTCTTCACAAAATGCATAATAAAATAAAAATAAAAAAAATAAATAAATTTTAAAAGTTATTAGACATTCAAACCATATCGGTCGTTTTGTGCCACCCTGTACTATTAATTGAGTTGATTTTCTTCTTAATAATTTTAAAAACACTGTGTGATAATAATTTTAAATCGTTTTTTGAATCTTCAATGTTAAACAAAACTATATCTAAATCTTATCTTCTTTTGCCCGTACTCAAGTAGTGGATAATTACTATATTACGAAAATATGGTGTATCTAGCTTTCCAAAACTAAATATTCTTGCATACACATATTATTTTTTAGGACAAAAAGAACAATTAAAAGCATTCTTGTCGTTTCAAGATAACGTTCTGTAAAATTTAAACCATTTATTTGATGATGATAGGTGTTGCCATTATGGAAATATTCTATTTTAACTTATATAGATTTAACTTAAGTATAAAATTATTCAATTTCCTTTACGCGAACTTGAAATAACGCAACTTCTAATAATTTTTCAATTATCTTATAACGCGATCAATATTCTTAAACACCATACATAGTTGATTGTACATTTGAAAATGTTTTTAATGTGTTTTGTTGACTTTTGGGATTTGGAGGCAATCTTCTACTTTTTTAAGCGTGTCATATCTTTTAACGCGATTCTTTTTTGGGCGAATTTTTTCCGAACGTATCTGTCGCGTATAAATAAAATTAGGTGTATATAAATATAATATATCTAGTAGATTAACAAATATAGCGGTTTTGATCGTATATACAAAAGAATTAAAATAATTAGTATGATTTTAAATATCCTTTTCGTCCTTAAAGGATATTCTTAAGGATATCCATTTTCGGAAAACTGGAAATGACAAGTGTTCTTGAGATATAGTCACATATATTGTCTTAGACTTTCTAAATTTTCTGGGTTTCAATCACTGGGTATCTTTCTTGAACTTCTGAAATTTAAATATAAAACTTTCTAAATATGTGTACTTTTAATAATTATTTCTCAATACTATTTAACAAATTGTAGTTAATTATTCAAATAATCTGCAAAATCTACAATTTCATTTAGTATAGTAAAAATTAATATATATAATTCTAACTTCAGTATAGATACACTTATATAAACTTCTTTCATGACTGGTAGAAATTGCTGTCTGTTTTTAATAAACAACTTATATTATTATTATTACAAAATTCAAACTTATTATTAAGAAATTGAAGCTTATTATTAAAATTTGTTAATAATATTTTTCATTTCTACTTATATCTATAAATATATTTATATATTATATTATATACCTAATATCTGTTTTCTTTTGTTTTTATATTATTGTATTTCATCCCCATCTCAATGAAATTTTCTTATACACCATTGTGTTAAAAAAAAAAATTATTACGCGTCGTTATCGCGCGGTAGTCATTAAACGTATAATTATAGCTTTGAACAGATTGAAGTCATTATTAAAAATTAAAATAAAAACAAAAAGACAAAAGAGAATTAAAAAAAAGAAAAAAAAACAACAAGAAATAATATTCATTTATAATTCATGAGATTTTATTTTTTTAATTTTTTCCTTTTTTTTATATTTTTGTTTTTATTTTATACCCTTGTGTTCCTTAATTCTAATCCTTACTAAAATTTTGTTCACTACTGATTTTTACATTGTTTCTGTTTTTTTTTTATTAACTTTATCACCTTCAAGGGCATAGAAGGGTATAATAATGAAAAAAAAAAATTATTTAAAATTAGAGAATCTACAGTTTTAAAAAAAAAAGCGATTATCTTGCTAATTATAGAATAAAAGTGCTTCAATTCTGACAGATATAAGAAAAAATATTTGGAAAACTTTTTTTTGAAGCGCTATTATTTTTGAGCTTGATTCGCACATTAAAAAAATTTTGAAGCTTTTTATTTTAAAAATGAAGCGTAGGTATAGTATGGATTGGAAAGAAGTATCTTTAGATTTCAGAAATTCTACAACCTGGCCTATTACATCTCCTAAGTCATTCATCATTTATTTAATTATGTTCTTTGAATATTTTTTTAATAGATTACAACTTATTGATAAATTTTAAAATTTATAGACTTCATAAAAACGAGAATCCAAGTATAGATGCAATCCCATTATAAATCCAAATTTGCAATTAAAAACTTTTGAAAATGTAAGCACTTACATCGTATTTTATTTTTATAATGTTTAATACCGAAATCCGAACTTTTTAAACTTAACTCTAACTAGTTAACCAAAGATTAAATTAATTCATTTTATTAAGATAAGATTATTATTTCTCTTTAAAAAGCGGGAATTCTCACAAATGGGCTGGCGCTCAAATTTGGCTAAATTACCTGGGTAAAATTAAAAATCGTGCTTTACGCCTACTTGGTAACTTCTCCGTCCAGGCTGCTTTCAGTCCTTTTAGTAGTTGTTGGTGTTGTTCTCATCGCCCCTTCAAATAATACCACCGTAATACTACGGAGGCCACAAGTGCCTTTTTCTAAACAATTGAAATTCCGTGATGGTTCAAAACTGGTAAAACTGGTAAAACTGGAAACTAATTTATTGTGAAACCTGCTAGAACATACTTCTATACAATGAGTTCCCTTCTGATAAAAATATACCATTGTACAATTTGCAACTTAAAAAAAAACCTAAACAAGTACGCCTCTAACCTATCTACTCTACTTTCCCTTCTATCTTTTTCTTAAAATACATTTCCCAATTAGCCAAGCTGGCATATCTATTTACATAGTTTTGTATACAAGAATTCGTTCCTACAGTTTTAGAAGCTTGTAAAAAGCTTTTCAGTTTTATATAGTATTTTAGATAATCTCTTAATAAAGGAGGAAAAGGAGGAAACTTTAAGTTAAATTTCTTTACAATGTATTGGGTATTTGAATCCGTTTTCCCACAAAGCACCTTCCCGATAAAAGAGCTTAGACAAATGCATGGGCACACCTCCTTCTTTTGTCGGGAAGGTGCTTTGTGAGAAAACGGATTCAAATACCCAATATATTGTAAAGAAATTTTACTTAATGTCCACAGAATTAAAGCCTATTAAAACAGAAGCATTAGTTGATCCATCATTAAAAAAAACAATATGATAAGCGTTGAAACAATAGTTTAACTCTCCTTACAACTTACAACACAAGATATACTTTAAGCCTTTGTACTTTTAATCTATAACATAATAATATACATATATAATAATGATAATATTAGAAACAGTTATAGTAAATACAAAACTGAACACTATGAAACAAAAAGAAAATCCCCACCACAAATAATAAACAAAAAAAAAAATTAAAAAATCACAAAAAAAATATTACAATAATTAGCACCTTCTATATAAAATTAAAAAAAGAACAAGAAACAAAATCGAAAGAGCAATGGGAGTAACTGTATTTTTGTATTTAATTTTATATAAGAAAAAAAAAATACAATAGACTAGAAACCATCGTTTATTAACTTTAGAAAGAGACAAAAAAACAAAAGAAGTTTAATATAGGGTGTAGATAAATAAATGAATATTTTGCACTACAAAATCTTTATAAGAATTTATAAATAGCTTTAGAATTAGAAGAAAAAGGTGTATAAGGTAAAAAAATATATATGTATATCAGTTAAATATGTATTAAATTTATATACCTTAGTATATGTACTTTATATACCAAAATCGCGAAAATTTACCGTTTTAGAGAAATTTCATTAGGAAAATTTTTTTTTAATAAAAAAAAGGATAAAATCAAAATCTTTAATTTTTTATCACCTTTTTTTCAACCTTAAGATACACGATACCTTTTTTATTAAGAAAAAAAAAAAAAAACAGAATTTAAAATTTAATATTTTATTAAATATTATATTATTAAAACAATTTGTGGTAATGACTTTACAAAATTACTTTAATAAATTTGTTCAGTTATTCGAATTGAAAAATATTTTTTTAAATTTTATTAAATTTTAAATAAAATTCTGAAATTAAAATGTTATTTAAATTTAAAAATTGGGGTTGTAATGTTGTGTTTGGAGTTCAATGGAATCCAAATAATGAGTGAATTTAATTTAAAATTTTAACCCTAAGGTTGGGGGCTTAATATTCTTGACTTTTATTTGAATTTTTATTTTTTTAACCCAAGCGTTTATTTTGACTTCCAAACCTGACCGCAACGAAACGATATTGGATCGAAATTCAATAGTTCTTTTACAATTTGTTTTTTTAAATTCTGTTCCCGAAAGAACGAACACTAGTAAGATCTGAAGAACGAATTTAAATTGAACAAAACATAAAGTTAATTTGTGAAACAATTCCGTTTTCAAATGGGAATAAGGTTTCATCTCCCGTATCTTGGGATCCAGATGTCGTTGCGCCTTGTTTTAAAAAATAGAGTCCCCGATTTTGTTTAAGACACTAAAAATGCGAAAAAAATTTGAAAAAGCCCCAAAAAGTGACACTAAAGTTTTTAGTGTAAAATAAGAGTTGCTTGTTAAAGCGGACTTAAGAGTCGAACTTATTCATTTGGTCGTTCCATGCTACTAAATCCATAGAAATACGGACTTTTTATTTTTTTTTTTTTTTCAAAACTGTAAAAGGGTATGGAAATTTATTTTCAATGGAACCTAATTTTTTGGTAAAGTTCCAAATAAAATTATAAAAAAGTTTTAAAAATTAAATTCCGATAAAGTTCCGCAAAGAAATTTTAAATCGGAGCTTTATTTTTTTTTGTTCCGAAATAAATATCGTTCCAGAACTTTCATTTCATTTCATTTCATTCCGGACCCTCGTTCTAAATTTTTGTCAAGTCAATTGAATAGATTTTAACCTTATTTTTATGCATTCGACAAATTATTTTAGTAATTTCAGATTTATGATGTACCCAATCAAATTGAATACCGAACCCCCTTTCTTAACTTTTGCCTAAGTCAACTGAATTTCTCAATCCCCATTTTTATGCATCCTACTTATCAATTTTTGTAAATACAGGGTTATTGTGTATCCAGTCAAATTGAAAACAATTACATGCTTCGATATCAAAAACATTTTTCAAGAACCTAGAGTATTTTTACAAGTGCTAATGAGTCACATTAACTTTAACATTCACATTCATACGTGGCAGTCGGTAAGAAGTTAAATCCCTTTTTCCAACTTTACTCATTCTTAAATTAAAATTCTATCATTCTTTAATTTCCCCCCCAAAAAAAAACGTCAGTACCATTAACGAATCCTTTTAAGAGTATATTTTGACCTCGAATTAAACTACAGTTATCTTAAGTCATAATATTAAAATAATATTTCATAAACATTGTAAAGGCTTAAACATGCGACTATTAAAGTCTAAAAGTATCACAATGTTTATACCTTATATAAAAATAAATTATAATTATATAAAATAAAAAAAAAAAATGTTTTAAATAAATCTACACAAATTTACAGCAAACATTTGTGGCCATTTTTTTTAGGACCTTTATAAAAAAAAAGCTTTACAATTTTTTTTTTTTTCAAAAATTAAAATTAAATTCTTTGAAAAAAAAGGTTTAAAACAAAAAAGAAAGGAACAATTCATTTCAGATTTTTTTTATTTTTGTTTTTTTTTTTTTGAAATCATGTCATAACCAAATATTTTAACAAACACATTTACATTTACATAAAAATATTCATAAAAAAAAGTTTGCATATGTGTATGATAAAAATTAAATTAAAAAATAAAATAACATTTACTTTTTACAATATAAAATGTTTGTAGCAAAGTATATACGTTTATATTCACCAATTAACTTATATTCACTTTCTCTTTCCATCTCTCTCACTCATCCATTATTTTGATGAAAAAGATAAAAATTGTTTGTTTTTGTTCTGTTCTGCAAAATTTCGTCTTAAAAATATTATTTTGTACCGTTATTATTTATGTATTTTTATTACATTATAAAATTAAACATTTTTTGACATATATATATGTATATATATATATACGCACATGTAAACATATATATGAAAAAGAGTTTTGCAAAACTTAAACCTAATGAAAAAGGAATAATGGTTTTCATCCTTATGATTAGATGAATCTGACAAATACAGCTACACTGAAAAAAAAATTAGAGTAAAAATGAGTTAAAATTATCAAACAAATAAAAACAAAAAAAAAATCAAATGTTTGAAAAAGTCATGTCATACTGAATGATTTTCAAAAAAATAAAAATTTTGACTTAGGCCTATGAAACAGAAAAAAAAAACAAAATCATAAAAGAACGAGGAAGAGTGTAGTAGAGTAGACTGTGTCAACTCTGGGATACCCGTATGACCGTAACATATACATTATATCATCCGGTTAATTACTTTTGGCAAAATTTCAAACATTCAGCTTTATTAGGTGTAGAGTAATGCTCATATAAAAGAAGGAGTTGTATGGCAGCAACTAGAACCCTTTGCAGTAGACCAACCAAATTTTGCAGTAACTTTGGCCATTACACTAAACTATTTTTGGCAAAATTTTAGACACCCAGCTTCATTTGGTGTAGTGTAATCCTCATATAAAAAAAGGAGTTATATGGCAGCTACTCGAACCCTCAGCAGTAGACCAACTAAATTTTGCAGTAACTTTGGCCATTACATTAAACTATTTTTTGCAAAATTTCAGACACCCAGCTTCATCAGGTGTAGTGTAAAGCTCATATAAAAGAAGGAGTTGTATGGCAGCTACTCGAACCCTCTGCAGTAGACCAACCAAATTTTGCAGTAACTTTGGCCATTATACTAAACTACTTTTGGCAAAATTTCAGACACGCAGCTTCCATAGGTATAGAGTAATACTCATATAAAATTAGAAGTTGTATGGCAGGTACTCGAACCCGTGGACCAAAATGGCTGAATTTCAAACTCGATTCCGTTTTTTGCATAAAAACGAATTTGTGAAAATTTCATAATCCTAGCTCCTTTACTTTTTGAGTTATCGTGATGACGGACGGACAGACGGACGGACAGACGGACAGACGGACGGACAGACGGACAGACGGACGGACATACATAGCTAAATCGATTTATTTTTCGATTCTGATCCGATCCATACACTTGAGTCTATATCTACCCCCCCTCCTTCTCTGCGTCACAAACGTAATGGCAAATTTATTATACCCTTGGACTATATAGTCATACGGGTATAAAAATAATGTCAAAACATAACGGTATAAAAATATAAACTGTATTAAAAAAATTTTATTTTATATAAAATAAATGTTGTTTTTTGAATATTTTTTTTTTAGGGGCAATCATCATAATAGAACTGTTAACTCTTGTCGAATAGTATTTGAAATGCGGAACAATATGAGAATAATCGCAAATTTGACAATTATTTTAAATTTTACTAAAAAAGAAAAAGTAAAGTTAAAACTCTATAATAGCTTAAAAATTTTAGAATATAAATAAAAATTATAAAATAATATAAATTACAAATTAAATTAGTACTTTAAAATAAATGTAAAACAAGAAAACTATGAGTAATCGTTCAAAGTTGACGTTGTCTACTCTGAGATATCTGTACGAATCCCCGCAAAATTTCGTAGTTGTAGACGTAACTAAAGTTATGGACCGTTTTGTGTGTTTTTATTTTATATAAACTAAAAAAAAAAACTTGAACCTACAAATAGATTCAAAAATATTTTGTATAAAATTCATGACTCAAGTTTTATTAGTTTTCGAATTATCGTTTTAATGAAACAATTCAAGTTTTTAATTTTGTTAAAGTTTCATGCTGTCATTGTTTCTAAGCCTTAAATTAGTCTAAGTAATATGCATCGGCTTTTTAAACGTTTACCGACATTGTTCGAAGGCCCTATTTAAAACAAAAAAGTTCGACGTAAGACATATATAAAACACTGTTCATCAAAAAATTGGATATTTCCATCGTAAAGATGTCGCACACTTCAACTAGCTTCATACATCTGTCAATTCTAAGACATCAACACGAACATAATTTAAACAATATACCACTTGGCGAACTACATTTGGCAAAAGTTCAAGTACATGATTCAATTATGTATAAAATAAAATTTAAGTTGTATAACAGCTATTCGAATCTGTTGCATTAGATCAACTATATTTTGTGCAGACTTTGGCCTTTAAACTTAACTATTTTTGACAAAATTTCAGATATTAAGTTATACTTATATTAAAAAAGAACTTGTGTGGCAGACTCCTTGAACCGGCACAATTTCAACAGCAAAGAAAGCTCAATTGTAGAAAAACAACTTTATAAAATTTTTAGAGTCCTAGCTCCTATAATTTTTGAGCAATCGTGTCAAGGGGCGGACGGACAGACACATCAATAAACTTGATTGTCTATCTATCTCCCCTCCTTTACAATGTCACAAACGTAACACCAAATTTAGTATATCCTTTAAAATTCGTTTAGTCGCCTATAAGAATGATTCCCCTCCCTCCCCCTTTAAGGATTTTCATTCTACTCAACGACAAAATTCCAATATCTCAAACTTATTGATTAAACGATTACTTTTACATTTATAAAAAAAATTTCAAATTTGACTCTATACCCACCATAATCAAATTAACTTTATTCAAAATCAGACTTTAAGATTATGATGTGATCCGCCTTAAAATAAATCATGCAAAAGTAAAGTTTATTAAAAATATATTTAAAGTCGCAAATATGTTGCCAAACATTATCTGAATTTAAATTTCGAATTTATCATTAGATTAATGATTTTTTAAATTTCATTTTTAACTCACCACATTCCGATTCCTTTTAGATTTTCTTCTACATAAAAATATGATTTAACCCATATAAAAATTTTGGTTTTAGAAAATTTGGGTTCCAAATAAAAAATAAAAAAAAAAAAAACAATGAATGACATAGCTTCGTCCTTGAGTTTTTTTTTTTGATAATATTTCGAAGTAAAAAAAAACCCTTCTGTTCTAAATAAAAAAAAATAATAGCAAAAATACAAAAACTTTTGATTTTCCTATTTTTCTTATTTTTGTTTTTTTTTTTCTATTTTTCTAATGATAATTTAATTTGCATACAAATTGAAAAAGGACATTTTTTTTTTTATTCCATATACAATCATAAACACACAAAACGGGAGTTTATCTACATAATGTTTACAACAAGGATACATAAGGATATTTAAAACATGAATACAATTATTATTTTGTTCCTTTTTTTTTTGTATACACAAATGTATAAAATATACATATCCAAATATACACACCTAATAAAGCTGGTATCTATACATATAATATTTTAAATTATTTTAATACTAAAGTAAAATGACTTTTATGAAAGGGTTTTTTTTTCTATTTTTTAGAAAATGGGTGTCATCTTGGTCTCGAATATCAGACCTAAACATTATCAGGCAAATATTTAAGTTTCACTTGATTTTATTTTTTATATGGTTTGTTTTTAGTTTCTTTGTATTTATTTTTAATTTTGTTGTTTTTTTTTTTGGTATTTTGTGGGTGTTAATTTTAAAAAGGATAATAACTGCTAATTGTAGACTTTAAATGAAAGAAGTAACAAAACAAAATAAATGAAAATTTTTTTTTAATATTTAATGAATCTGAAATTAAATTAGTAATACAGTAGAATGATTGTATATTAAACCGCTTTTCAAAGGAGTATAGAGCATTCACCAAGTCTTTTTAGACTAATCTTTAGTTTCCTTAATCGTTATAATTACTAAGCCGTTGGTTACTCGGCTGTAGCTATTGTATAAGATTATTAATACACAAATGTTAATTTTGTGCGCCGTCTATTATCCTACACAAGAGTTATTTATATATTTTTATTAAATTTTATTTTATACTAGCTAATACCCGGTGCGCGTAGCTGCGCCTCTTAATGATTGAATAATACTGCAAAAAGTTAACACAAAACTTACACACGGTTTACACATGTAAATTTTAAAATGTATGAAAGCAATCTTTTTAAAAAGATTTTTCTAGGATTATTCTAGTAATTTTTGAAACTTTCTGTAATTCAAAGCAGTACAAACTACTTTCCAAAATTTGACGTAATTTACTTCCAAAAAAATTTTTTTGACTAATCGTAGGACCGACTGTTAACAGGCTTAACTCAATTTCAAGTTGCTTCACACATATAAAATTTGAGGTCAACCGGTCAAATCGTTTCTAATTTAGAGTAAAATAACCAAAAACTTTATAAAAAACTGTTGGGCCGCAATGGGTTAATGGAACTTAACAAAATTTATTTTGGGGCTTTCTTGAAAGCCAAAGCAGAATTTCGTAAAATCGGACAAAACTTGGACCCAAAATTTTTTTTGACCAACCGTCGGCCCGACATGGGTTAACAAATTCCAAAAATGTTAATAATGTCTACTCAATTCTCAAAGGCCATCACGTATACAAAATTTGAAGTCAATCGGTCAAACCGTTTTCATTTTAGAACAAAGAAGTTTAAATAATTGCACCACAGCCCCAACTTGGCGGTCCGTTAGAGCAAAATTTTTGGGCCACGATTTCTTTCCGTACCCAAAAACCTCTATACACAAATTTTCATGAAAATCGGCTGGGCAGTTTAGGAGTCTATTCGCTACAAACAAACAAACAAACAAACAAACTTTAATTTTTATATATATAGAAGATTTATGTTACGATATTAACTATTGCGATACAATTATACAATTTTAGGATATTTTTATACCCGTATGACTATATAGCCAAAGGGTATAATAAATTTGCCATTACGTTTGTGACGCAGAGAAGGAGGGGGGGTAGATATAGACTCAAGTGTATGGATCGGATCAGAATCGAAAAATAAATCGGTTTAGCTATGTATGTCCGTCCGTCCGTCTGTCTGTCTGTCCGTCCGTCTGTCCGTCTGTCCGTCCGTCACCACGATAACTCAAAAACTAAAGGAGCTAGGATCTTGAAATTTTCGCAAATTCGTTTTTTTGTAATAGCCGTCATCGCTATTTAAATCCAGCCATTTTGGTCCATGGGTTCGGGTAACTGCCATACAACTTCTTTTTTTATATGAATATTACTCTGTACCTATGGAAGTTGCGTGTCTGAAATTTTGCCAAAAGTAGTTTAGTTTTATGGCCAAAGTTTCTGCAAAATTAGGTTGGTCTACTGCAGTGGGTTCGAGTAGCTGCCATACAACTTCGTATTTTATATGAGCATTACTCTACACCTAATGAAGCTGGGTGTCTGAAATTTTGCCAAAAATAGTTTAGTGTAATGGCCAAAGTTACTTCAAAATTTGGTTGGTCTACTGCAGTGGGTTCGAGTAGCTGCCATACAACTTCTTATTTTATATGAGCATTACTCTACACCTATTGAAGTTGGGTGTCTGAAATGTTGCCAAAAATAGTTGAGTGTAATGGCCAAAGTTACTGCAAATTTTGGTTGGTCTACTGCAAAGGGTTCGAGGAGCTGCCATACAACTCCTTCATTTATATGAGCATTACACTACACCTAATAAAGCTGGTATGTTTTAAATTTTGCCAAAAGTAATTAATGTTTATAATAATAATGATATAATGTTTATATAACGGTCATACGGGTATCCCCGAGTTGACACAGTCTACTCTACCACACTCTTCCTCGTTTTTATTAGATATGATCTGACTGGTATTCGAGCCCGAGACTTTCCAAAAGAAAAGCGGCACATTTACCACTACTATTGGTCAAATGTATGTTAAACTTAGTACAGTCATTTTAATATAATAGCCAAGTTTTAGTTGATTAGTTTTGTACTCCTATTTCTAAGGCAATAAGGAAAATAGTATTTTATAAAAATTAGAAGTTTTTTTAATTTTATAATTTTTTTTTAAAACACTCTTGTTTCAAAATCTATGCTTTAAATATGAATTATGAAATTTTTGTGCTAATGTTGTCGTTTTCGGAGAAACAAAGTATTTACATTTACAAACCTTAGCAAGATTCGCCTTATAGTCGACCTCTTAAAAAACTTTTTGGGAAATGGTTTATTATCTTCTAAACATTTTCGTAATTTAGTTTTCAATTAGAAGTAAAAGTTTAGTTTTAAGTAAAAGGTCAGTTAGTATTTTATGACGATATGACCAAACTCCGGAGTCAGAACTTCCCAAAAATTCCTCGGGGAGTTCTGACTCCGATGAGCCAGCCATTAAAACGACCTTGAAAAATCAAACTGTGAAAATGTGAAATTCTGATAAAATAATAATATATAAGTAAAATAATACCTGTTAAACAATAACCTTTAGTATACAAACTTGCTTATGAACGATTTTACATTATGAAGCATATTCAAGCTAGATATAAATGCCTCGGACGCTTTAAATGGGATAAATAAATAAAAACTGAAGTTCGGCCGAACATTTTTGCGTGTGTTGTAAAACTCAAAAGTTCGCCTAACATGCTCTTAATGGCCTTCGGCTATATTAATTTATTAGTAATATTATTAATTTTGTTTATATCATATATTTTATATTTGATCACCTTGAGAATTCCTGTTCCGTACGGAAATCGCGCACTCTCTGGGTCAACCACACCCGAAAACCGCACTCTCTAATGCTAACCTACAACATCACCGAGTTTCAATTTTAGAAATACTTATAATTATTTTAATATTAAATTACTTTTCAAATAGTTTGCCAGTTAACAAATTAAAGTGTTTAAAAGTTAAATATATTTAACTTCTACTGTACATCAATACTCATTATAAACATCGAGAGTTTTATAATTATAAAAGCTATGAAGTTTTATAGTACACATCTTTAATTCTGAAAATTTTATAAATACAGTGCTTTTTTTAAGCTTATTTAAAAAAAAAAAAACAGAAAATAAGTGCTATCTTTAAATTTTTAATGACGTTTATGAAATTTTTTATGTATTTATTTTTTTCTCTCGCTCCCTCTTTCTTAAATTCTATTTCAAATTACACTATATTATAATTTTGAGGATGGAGTTATTAAAATGAAAAGGATATAATTATTACGTAAATTTGTTAACAAAAAAGAAATTAAGGATCCCATTTTTATAAATTGATTGGATGTTTAATAAAAAAAAAGAAAAAAATAACAATAAAATAATTTCAAAATAAAAATACTTTAAATTTTTTTAATAATTAAAAACTTTTCATAAAAAGAAAAATTTATTAACTTTAAATTTAATAAATATTAAGGGAATTTTAAACAAATGATAATTATTATGAATTGATAAAGGAAAAATTTTCATTCTAAGTCCTTTTCAATTACTCCTTAATTTTTTTAGAATTTTTTTCAAAGAATTAAGTTTTAAACAAAATTTTAGTTCTCAAAATAATATTGTTTTAAAACAAAGTTTAGAAATATTTTACTATTTTAACTAACAAAAATTTAATTTAAATATAATATTTATTTAGTAGAAAAAAACTTTTCAGAATTTTTCAAACTTTCTCAATTTAGGAATTCAACCCACTTAACAAAAATAAGCAAGTACCCAGATATGAGTGGAAATTTCAACAACCTCTCTTATCAGGTTTAAATCAAATTAATATAATGGGGTGCTGAGCATGGAAGTGCTCTAAATAGATTACCGATTAGATAAATATCAACTTCATCAAACTTCCTTCTCTTCCTTTTGACATTAATTAACCTTAGTAACGAATTTTTTTGAAAAATTATTTGGGAAATTTTCGTTTCAAAATTGAAAAAACGAGTATCTAGTCAAATTTTATTTTATTAATTTAAATTTTAAATGCAAATTTCATCTATAATTTGCAGACTTCTTTAGTGTTGTACTCGATTATATCAATTATATTGATTATTATGACTGGATCGATAATTTCGCCTACGACATGCAAACTTCTTTAGTATTGTACTGGATTGTATCAATTTTATGATATATCGATTATTATGATTGTTTCGATTATTTCGTTTATCACTTATAAATTTCTTGAATGTTGTATTGGATTGTATCAATTATATCGATTATTATGATTGTATAGATTATTTCGCCTACAACTTACAGACTTCTTTAGTGTTGTACTCGATTGTATCCATTATATCGATTTATGATTGTATCGATTATTTCGTTTACGACTTTCACACTTTTTCAATAGAGTGCAACTATTATATCGAATATTATAATATCAAGTATACTTAAAATATTTTGGTTCTTAATTAAGACACTTGTTTGAAATTTTTAATGCACGAATTTTCATCAAATTGTTGAAAGTAAACACTCTTCGTATTAGTATTCCAAAAAACTGACCAAAAGGTAAAGGCAATTATTTCTTAAAAAATTAAAATGACCAACTTCATTATATTTTTCATTAATATTGTATTCCACCTCTTTTTTTTTGAGTAAACTAATCAGTTTGTTTAATATTTTTTTAAATGTCCATTTTTTAACCCTCTATTCATTTAAAGATACCCCATTATGAGTTTACACATTATTATGTATTTAAATAAGGTTAATATTTTTATACCCGTATGACTATATAGTCCAAGGGTATAATAAATTTGCCATTACGTTTGTGACGCAGAGAAGGAGGGGGGGTAGATATAGACTCAAGTGTATGGATCGGATCAGAATCGAAAAATAAATCGATTTAGCTATGTATGTCCGTCCGTCCGTCCGTCTGTCCGTCCGTCTGTCCGTCCGTCTGTCCGTCCGTCTGTCCGTCCGTCTGTCCGTCCGTCTGTCCGTCCGTCCGTCCGTCATCACGATAACTCAAAAAGTAAAGGAGCTAGGATTATGAAATTTTCACAAATTCGTTTTTATGCAAAAAACGGAATCGAGTTTGAAATTCAGCCATTTTGGTCCACGGGTTCGAGTACCTGCCATACAACTTATAATTTTATATGAGCATTACTCTATACCTATGGAAGCTGCGTGTCTGAAATTTTGCCAAAAGTAGTTTAGTATAATGGCCAAAGTTACTGCAAAACTTGGTTGGTCTACTGCAGAGGGTTCGAGTAGCTGCCATACAACTCCTTCTTTTATATGAGCTTTACACTACACCTGATGAAGCTGGGTGTCTGAAATTTTGCAAAAAATAGTTTAGTGTAATGGCCAAAGTTACTGCAAAATTTAGTTGGTCTACTGCTGAGGGTTCGAGTAGCTGCCATACAACTCCTTTTTTTATATGAGGATTACACTACACCAAATGAAGCTGGGTGTCTAAAATTTTGCCAAAAATAATTTAGTGTAATGGCCAAAGTTACTGCAAAATTTGGTTGGTCTACTGCAAAGGGTTCTAGTTGCTGCTATACAACTCCTTCTTTTATATGAGCATTACTCTACACCTAATAAAGCTGAATGTTTGAAATTTTGCCAAAAGTAATTAACCGGATGATATAATGTATATGTTACGGTCATACGGGTATCCCAGAGTTGACACAGTCTACTCTACTACACTCTTCCTCGTTTTTTTTAAGTTTGTTTTTTTTTTTTGGAAAAATTATGAGATTTCCCTAAATAAATTTACTGAAGCCTTTAAATAAATTTTAAGATAAAATAAATCCCCTTTGAGATTTAATCAAAATTTTGAGATCCTTTATTCTTTAGAATTACATTATTTAGTTTAAAGGGTTTTAATATTTAGGACACGAAATTTTAATTATATAATTACATATGCATTATTAAATTGAATATATGTTATACCTTTTAGGAACCTAATGCTTTAATTTTAATGACCAATTACCTTTTCATAATTATTTACGCAACTTAGATCCAGATTTGTTTTTTAAAATTGAGCTTTGATTATTCTACTGATATCCGTATAATCACATGTTTCTGGAAAGTAGGAATACCTTTTTCATAAAAAATTTAAATAAATTTCATATAATTTGATGTTATTAAAGGTGTCACATTTATATTCTGTGTAACCGGACCCTTTTTTAATTTATTTTGACAAAGTATATATGAATTAAAATTAAAAAAAAAAAACCCAGGAGCAAAGTATTAATTGAGGTTTTTCATTAAATGGACAAATAAAAATGATTTGATTATATTTGATTGTATTCTCTTAAAATGCAATATCGGTTATATAGAGGAAAGAGTATGAGGAATTCTTAATGCAGAATATTTTAGAGTGACCATAAGAGTAATATACGCAAACTAATTTATTGATCAAAATTTATATAATAATAGAATTTAACAGTTAGATTCAAGATTCAGTATTCAAGAGGTTCAAGTTTGAGTTTAAATAAAATTGAATAGTTTTCAGCTATGCTTTTTGACTGAATGATTCATCATATATTTTATTATTAATAATAAATACGATATTTAAAAGAGCAAAGTTCATTCAATAATTATATAATTTAAATAAACTTATATATTTAACAAATATAGTATAGCTCAAAAATTGTTCATTATACCTACAACTAATATAAAACATTATTAATAAATAGAGTTATATTGATTGAATAATAATAATATTAAATTTTTGATGTATTTACACTTTTCCACATTAGGTTGGGGACGTAATCCCAAATCACAAAATCCCAATTACAAAATCTCAAAAACAAAGTCCCACATAACAAAATCCCAAATTACAAGATTTCAAAATTTTCTATTCAAGCTAAAAACTTCCACTTAAAAAAGCCCAAAACTCAAAATTCAATGGCAAATGATTTTTTAAAAATTAGCCCCGATTAATAAATTATTAATTTTCTGATTTTGTAACTCATTCCATAAACTTTTTAAATCATTATACGTACATATTAATTTTGACAATTATCTATAGAGAAAAACCACTTTAAAAATTTCAATTTTGGGGATCTTGTAATTTTGGAATTTTGAAAATTGGAATTATGCAATTTCGGATTTTTGATACTTTCCCCCTATTTAAGCAACTTTACCTCCAACCTTAAAGTACTTACACTATTTTCTGTTATATCTAGTATTTAAAGATTTAACAATTAAAAATTTAATAAGCGAGCAGTTAATGTACTTCTACAATGAGAACTTAAAGTTGTTTATAATGAATATGTGATTTAAATTTAAACATGTGGGGTCATAAGTATTTTTTAAAACATCTAAAATTATAAAAAAAAAATAATCAAACTATAATTTTATTTAATTGCCTACACTTCAATAATATTTACTTGACCTACATTCCTTAAAGGTAAGGGATTCAAATATCCTTTTACAAAAAATAAATTGAAGAAAAATTACCCACTTTATTACCTATATAGAGTAATGCTCATATAAAAGAAAAAGTTTTATGGTAGCTACTCGAACCCGTACAAGAAACTGGCTTTAATTCAACAGCGAAGACGGCTATTGCATAAAAACGAATTTAAAAAAAAATTACAGAATTCTTGCTCCTATATTTCTTGAGTAATCATGCGGACGAACGGACAGATATACCTAGCTAATCCGATTCACTTTTTGATTCTGATTCGATCCATACATTTGTCTCTATCACAATCCCTTAAACCCTGTATTACAGCAAATTTATTTTATCTTTAGACCTATGTTCATACAATGAAAAACCAAAAACAAGATTCTGTCTAGCGAGATAGACAATATTTTGTAAAAACAAAATTGTTTTGTAAAAACAAAACGAGAAAAACAAAATTTGCAAAAACAAAATTTTGAGAAACAAAGTTTTAAAAATTCATTCAATTTTTTCTAAATAGATCCATATCTTTGAGAATATATCTATCACCATATTAAGAAAACCCCGATTTTGTAAAAACAAGATTTTGCATAAAGGAAATTTTCAGAAACAAGTTTTTAAAAATTCAAGGTACTGAATATAATTTTAAATGGTGTAATAATTAGAATTTTTTTCAATATATACCTCAAATGCAAACCATTAAAATGCGTAATTTTATAAATTTTTTTAATCTCGTTAAGTTCAAAAATATTTCTATTAATTACAGTTATAATGTTGAAATTTTTCTTCTCAATTATAAACAAATTAATTAAACAAATAACAATTTAAAATATTTTTTTTTATTTCTAAGAATTTTTTTACTAATTTAAAAAAAAAATTTAAAAAAAAAAATTAAAACAGGAAAATAAAAAACCAACTAGATGAATGAAATTATGATGAAGTTGAAGGTTATATGAACCGACAATTTTCACCATTAATAATAAAATATTAAAAAAAAAAACAACAATTCCGGAATTTTTTTCCTCTTCAGTTAGTGGTTTTTTTCCTCCTCTTGTATTTAAGTGCCTATTTTCCTTTATAATTTTCTTTTTTGGTTTGTACACATTTTTCTTTTTTTTTTTTTTTCCACCATGAAAAATTAAATCAAAAAATCAAGAAAAAAAAAATTTACTAAATCGCTATGAATGTGGTAAAATAAAGGGGGAGGGTTTTCGTTTTCGTTGATGCGTTTTTCGAAAATTCTCAAGAACAAAAAAACATTTTTTTATGCGATGGTAAGCATAACTTTATTGTTGTAAAATTAGTTTTAAATAATTACCTTGTTGACTATTATATACCTTTACACTTACAAACACAATAATACAATATATAAGTATAAAATTATATTTATATAATTTTATATAATATATAGCCTAATTTATACATAATTTAATATAATACATAATATTACTATATAAAATAAAATTAACCTACAAAACCTTGACTTAAGTAATTTTATCAAGTAGTAAATATGTATATATATTATTAAATTCCTTTTATATATATATATATTAAACTTATTATGTAATATATTTATTTAAAAAAATATATTTAATTGCTTTTTAGTAACGTTATAATGTGTTTACATAATCTAAATACATAATTATAAAAATATGTTCTAAAAAATTGAATTTGAAAAAACCTTGCTTTTTGCAAAAAAAAAAAAAACACACACAATTATTTTGAAAAGAACCTTATTTCAAGGGAGAAACCATTAAATATAATAATAATAATAAAAAATAATTTTTACCTTATAACTAAATTTAGCATATTAAAAAATATTTAATTATTTTCCTTAAATAAGAAAAACTCAAACAAAATTAAATAGACTTTTTACAAACCGCTAATATGAAATATAATAACCGTTAGGTATTGTTTTCGCACTAGAAATTGGACCCTGAGATATATTTGCATATATGCATTACTTCGGTGAGCAGAAACCCATAAAACATGTTTTTTTATGATGTCCGTCTGTACTGTGTATGTACTTACGTATGTATAGTACAGCTTAAACGGTTAAGTTGAATGTTAGATTTTGATGTTGATATCTTGAATTGATACCTTTTGAGAACATCGGAAAACACCAAGGGGAAGGTCTAAAAAGTTATATTTAGGTTTTTTACAAATATTTCTTAAACCAAAACTGATATGATACAAAAAAAATTTTTTATTATTAAACGCAATGTAACAGTAAACAACCTTTTAAGATGTTTCATATTATGATTTTCCTGTAAAAGCGGTTGGCTCTGCAGTGGACACAGCACATTTTTTTTAAAATGAAAAAAAAATAAATATTTTGTTTTTTGAGTTAATTAACTTTTTTTAAAAAGTGTCTATAAAAAATACATTTACATCATTAAAATGTATTTGTTATATGATTAAATTCACTTTATTTATTTTAATTATATTGCAAATTACTCAACAAACAAACAAAAGTGTTATAAATTTATAGGCTAATTTTAGTGTGATAACATATTATAAAGCGAAAAGGTGAGTTGTAACATTGGAGTTAATAAGAAAATTAAAATTGTAATTTAATTAAACGAAGCGAATTTACTGGAAATTTTTTATTTTAAAGTGAAATAATTTACAATTATACATTAAAAATTTAAAATATTTTGGGAGTATACTTTTGATAATTTTTTTTAAGTCCTAACTGTTCGAATGTTTCTGTTTTTAGAGGGACACGGGTAGCTTAAAAAGCCACGTATTGGATATATGCGTGGTTGCTAAAAATAGTGTGTGAGTTAAAGTATCAAAACTACAATCTTAACTTTAGGATACGACAAGTGATATAGCTACAGCTTGGTTTCGAGGATAGGTATGAAAAAGGTATTTTGGAAGTTAGAGCTGGGAAATATATGTTGGAGAATCAGAAAAATTGGATAGTATATTTAGGAGAAATATATATTAATTAAAATTTTCTTAATCGTACACGTACGCATTACCAATTTTAGGAAAGACTGATGGGATATGGTTCCATAAAGGCGATTAGAGATTGTCCAATTCCTGCATTATTGTAATTTTCGACTTCGGGAACCTAATATTTTTATGAAATATGGGGAAAAATCTCAAAAATTTCTTTATTTATAATTTTTTTAAAATGTAATGAATAAATTTAAATTATATTTTTAAGAATATTTATTTCAGTACTATTTTATCAGATAAACAGCAATAAACTCATTGATAATTTTACAAAATAATTGTTTTTGTACCTACAATAACAACATGTTTCTTTATTTTTCTGGAGAATTGTTATACACTAGTTAATAAACTTATTAATTTTAATAATTAATTTATAATACATTTTTAAGTTTGACTAATTTAATTTGTGAAAAATACAATAAATAAAATCAGACGACTGTACTTAAATTTTTTTTCCTGTCAACAGAAAATTAAATGTCATAAATGTCAAACATTTAAATGCCCAACAAGCAAATCAGAGTTGAATCAGATTGTGGAATAATAGAATGGAAATTTTTGAATAAATGGAAATGGTTTTTAGTTCTTTACATTTTCAACAATTAAATTAAAAATAAATATTTTTCCGGAGAAAATTCCTAAACAATTCTCGGGAATTGGAAATTCCTAAAATTATTTATCTCTTATTCCCGAAAGTTTAAAAAATCTCGGCAATTCTCGAGAAAAAACTCTATGCACGATGAGTAAACAAATTTTTTTCTGGATAATAAGTCTGATGCGTATTCCATAGAAACATTATGGAAAAGGGAGGTGAAAATTATAATATAAAATTAATTGCTTTTTGATTAGTACTTATCAATTATGTTTACTTATTAATGCTAAGTTATTGTAAATATTGTTAATTGAAAATATTAATATCTGAGCTGCTGCAATAAGTAACGTTCTGAGTTGTTTTCCAAGAATTAATTTCAGATTTAATGAGAATTGACATTATTTTATATCCATAGCGCTGTGGTATATCTTGAGAAAAGCTTTCGTAAATCTTATTAAATATTACATAAAATACTTTTAAAATTGAACGGCCAATGATAGATTATCCAAAAATTATTTTCAAAAGATAATATATACTTTAACAGCATATGAAAAAATTTTAAAAACCCAAATCTGAAATATTCAGAAGAGTTGAAAAAATAAATGAATTCTGTAAACATTTTAAAACATTAAAACCAAGTAATGAAAAAAACCAAGGGTTTAAATTATATAGGGTTTCTTGCTGAGTATTTTATTATTTATTTTTATAGAAATATTTATAAAAATAAATGATAATATTATAATTTAGTTATTTCATCAATTTAACAATTATGAATAATAGTGAAATCAATACTTAGAATATAATCCCAATGCACTCAAGAAAACCTGTTAACAAGAGCGAAATATAATGTTGAAGCTTCAATGTTAACGTTTAATTTTGGAAAAACATACACTAGTGAATAAGTTACTGTTTAAAAAAACAAAAAAGTTTAAAATTTTTTAGTCCTAATAGCCCTTGAATGGGGAAGGTTCCCAAATTTTTGTTAAGCAAACTTATGATGATTCTAGAGATTCTGCCTATCTCCTCCTGTCCCCACCCTCCCATTTTTATAGATTCTAGGAAATCATTTGTGAACTCTACCAAAATTTTGGAATTTTACTTAAAATTTTATTATCTAAACAAAAATGTTTAAAACTGAGAGACAGTTTCTTCAATATAAGGAACCCCTTTTACATTTAAGAAAAACCTTTGACATATGTTGAAATATAATCCTGCATCTTCAAATTTTGTAAATTTGTAAAAAAAAAATTTGAACAGGTATTCAAGTTGCAGCAAAATTTCAATTTTCGAGCCCTTATAGCTCCTTAACAGGGGACATGACAAAAAAATTTTGTTAACCCACTCCTAATAATTTCTGATGATCTAACTTCTCCCAAAATTTCAAGACCCTAACTTGAACGTTTAGAAGATATGTGTGGCCAAAAATTTTGCAAAAATTGAGTTTTGTATAATGGCAAAATTTAATACCGTATGGCAACCCTATACATTTTAGTAATATATTTTTGTAAAGCCTATAAAAACAGCTCTCTTTTACTTTTTTTAGATTGAAAGTATAGCTAACAGAACTCTTTTTATACCAATTTAAATATAGGCCTTTTTTGGAATTTCATCACCCTTCAAAACTAAGAAAAAACTTTGACACATGTTGAAATATAATATTACAGCTTTGAATTTTGTATATTACTAAAAATAAATTTGAACAGGAATTCAAGTTACAGGTGTTTAAAAGTAGCAAAAGTTCAATTTTCAAAGCTTTATAGCTTATAAACAGGGAACCTAACAAAAAAATTTTGTTAACTGACTCCTACTAATTTAAGAGAATCTTACTTCTTCCAAAATTTCAAGACCTTAGCTTCAATCGATTAGAAGATATGTGTGATCAAAAATTTTACAAAAATTGAGTTTTGAATAGTGGAAAATTTTAGTACCATATGACAATCCGAAACATTTGCATTTTAAAAATTTATAAAGTTAATAAAACTACCGAAACTTTTAATAAATAAATTTAAAACTATTAGAAAACTGCAAAATATTATTGACCTAAAGGGTTAATTTTAAGAAAAACATACAAACTTTAAAATTTATACATACTTTTTTCAGATTATAAACGTTAACGAAATATTTTAATTTTTTTTTGAAAAATTGTTATTTCACCAAATTCAAAAATATATGCCATTTCTTATTTATCTCTTTATACGTTTTTTCCTTTATTAATTAGTCAATATGAAAATTGAAATTATTTAAAATTGTGTTACAAAATTATACATTTTATAATTTATCTTTACTCACCTCGATCTATTTTTACTTTTCTTTTGTGTACACATACACATACTCATATTCACCATTCTTAAGTCTAATTTGTCAAATGCTTCCGGATTTCGGTTTCTCTCTTTAGAGTTTACACGTAATATTAAAGCTTTTGTCATTTTGATAAATATTAAAATATTTTATAAAAGAAAACTGAAGGCAAAAATAAAACATTTTATCTCTTTCATATTTATGAAATGACAAATTTAATCCTATAAAATATTCCAGTATTTCTGTTTTTTTTTTTTTTTTGTATAAACATCTGTAAATCACATATAAAAGCAAAATATACTCATATTTGTATAAGTTTAATAGAAACATGTATGTTATAAGTAAATATTTAATATACATGTATACAATTATAATACAGCATCCTAAAAGTATGCAAACATACTAGTAGATAAATACATAGCTAAATTTTAAAAGAAATGATCAGTAGTAAACAGATGTAGGTTAAAAAACAACAAAAAATAAAAAAAAATTTGAAAAATTTTTTAATATTTAGTATAAAATATTTTCTAACGTTTAACTCTGGATAAAATATTCCTTTTTTAAAATCATAAGAATATTTATGCATAATTGCAATGCTCAAAGGTAAACTATAGTATACAAATTGTATACGTACCATTTTTAATGTGTATAAGAATTTCTATATGAGAAAACAACATATGTATATGTATATGTATATGTAAATTAGGTTAAAAATCATCGTCGCATTTCTGGAGGACTTTAAAATAACGCAAAATTCTAAAATAAATACTTAAGTACATAAATACATTTACATATAGGAGTACGAGTATACATACATACAATCATCTGAATTATATAACATATATTAGTACAGATGTATATATTTAGAAATATGTGTATGTATAACAATTTAAATCCTTTGTTTTTCATTTAGAATTGAGGGAGACCAAAAACAACATATTCACATTTTTTTATCAAATTTTTTTGTAGTTTTTTACTAAAGTTTTGTATGGCACTTTGTATATGGCTCAGATTTATTTTGATTTTACTTTACACAATTTAAAGCTTTCTGTTTTTTACAGAATTTTATTCAGATTTTGAAAATGATTGTGCAAATTATAAACTTTACAAAAAAACAAAAACAAAAAAACTATAATCAATATTATATAGGTATGTTTTAATATAGAAAAATATTGTGTGGAGGAGGAATTTTTTAAAAAATAGAACAAATACAACAATGTTGTTATAAACTATTTTTTATTTTACTTTTTTTTTTGTGTAATGTAAAGTAAAGTTATGGAAGGTTAATCTGATTGGAATTTGAGCTAATGTTCTTTTAGTTAATGTAATTTTAACTTTTTGATTTAAGTTGGTTTTTGTGTGATTTCAGCATAGTGTTAACACCTAAAGAACTAAATTTTTATAATTTCAAAACTAAAAAAAAATAGAGTATTTAAAGAGTTCATTCTGTTTAATGTATAATGTATACAGCAGTACCTTTGATTTAAGAGGCTTAAATTTATTTGATACAAACGACTTTTGCAAAACAGTGCAGTAAAAGTAAGTGCTAAAATAAGTTTAAAATCAGACCAACTGTAATAAAATGAAATTATAACTTTCATATGTGTAGGAAAACCATATTTTCAAGTATTAAAATTAAACAAAAAAAAAAAATATTAATTGAGGTATTACTAAATAACTGTAATTGGATCAAGTTTTCGATGTTTTACAAATAGTATTTTACACTCACCTACCATTCTTTCAATTTTTATTATCAAAAGTTTTAACAGTTGAAAGAATACCTGAAAATAACGAAACAGCTTCATTGTTCGAAACAGCTGAAATATATTTCAATTGGAATTGAAATAAAGGAAAAACAATATATGGTAAAGTACTGGTAATATTTCCCTATTTTAAAAATCACATTTGATTTGGAATTGAAATAAAGGAAAAAATATTTATGGTAAAGTACTGGTAATATTTCCCTATTATAAAAATCTGATTTGAAAGCTAAAATTTATTGTAATTAAATATTTTTAAACTTCATGCTAAATATTAACCTACATTAAAATTATATCATTACCAATGACGTCATAAAAATAGTTTATAAATGTATTTATATTTTTATTGTAACAACCCTATAGACTAAAAATAACCTTTAATTACTTGAAGTCTTTTAAGTACATTTTTTTTTTAATTGGGTTTATTCAATGTAAAAATTCCTGAAACAATAATACAATTATGCAATTCAATGTCTTATTTAAAAACTATCTACTTCAAAATCAAATGCAATACTACTTGTATTGTTCAGATACAGTATCATTTCAAGTTAATTAATTTAAAAAACAATCAATGTAGAGAAAACCTACAATTTCAAATTTAATGAGTTTTTAACAATCCTTTCAAATAAAATCCCCATTAGTAAAGATAACAACTAGTACTTATATGTATGACATCTGGGATAAAAAAAATATCAAGTATTCTTTTTATTTAAACTTCCAATAATATTGCATACATGTTTGTTATATAAATAGAATTCGAAAACAATAAGAAAAAGAGATAGAAAATAATTTACCATTACTTATTTAGAGAATGAAATCTTAAATATACGATAAACATCTTCCAATGACATTAACGTGTTAGTAGTTAATACCAACTATTCATATAAAGTAGGTAAATTTTAAACATTTGATTATTATGGAGGGAGTATGGGTCTGGTACGAAATCTCGTTCTTTGAAATCTTTTTTTTACAAAATCTTGTTTGAAAAAATCTCAGTTTCTTAATACTTGTCATTAAAGCTAGATTCGTATCCAAACACTAATAATCCCTTCCTAATTCATAATGCCACATTCACATAATTATAAATATTTTGTATAAAGGGGCAATCCGGATTGGAAATCCATCTTAATAATCCTTAATAATATTTTAAGCTACATATATATGTAAGATATTTTAAGCAAAAACCGAGGAAGAATATTGTAGAATAAACCGTGTCAACACTGGGAGACCTGTATGACCGTAATAAGACATTATATCATCCGGTTACTTACTTTTGGAAAAATTTTAACTACGCAACTGTTTATTAATTTTAATGAGCAAAAGCAAACATAAGGTGAAAGGCAGCTCTTCGAACCTCCTCCACTACACCGACTAAATTTTATCCAGACGTTGGTTGTTAAGGTTATAACTACTCTTGACTAAATTTCAAACAACAAGCTTTATTATGTATAGAGCAATGCCCATGTGCAATATGATGTTGTATAACAAATAATCGAACCAACTGCACTACCCCAACTAAATTTTGCATAAACTTTGGTCATAAAAGTAAACTTTTTCAAATATCCAGATTTGCCGTGTACAGAAATATTTACATATAAAAAGAGAAATTGTATGGCAGCTACTAGGAATGACGGCTATTGTATAAAAACGAAATTGTGAAAATTTCAAAATCCTAGCTTCTTTATTTTTTGAGTTTCAGTGCGAACGAACGGGCAGACGTATGGACATACATATTTGGATCGATTTACTTTTCGATTCTGATACGATTTATACTTTTGAGTCAATATTATTATATTATATAAGTTATTATTATATGATTCTTATTGTGGGAACCTCTAAGATATGATGGGATTCTAAATTATTTTGTGTTTTCTCAAAAACTTCCTCTACTGCTTGAAATGCTCTTACTTAACCTTAAAACTCTTCTCTGACATTGCCTCATCTCATCACATCAACCCGACAATCATTTTAAATATAGAGTAAAATTCTATTCTAAAGTTTAAGTTGCATCTCAAGTGATTTCTATTACAATTTAAACTAAGTTAATTTCTTTTTCATTACTGGATAGATTATACACTCTCATAATAACTAAAAAAACAACCTTAGAACATGTAGCACAGTTTCAATTAACTCTAAAAGTAAATATAATAAGTAATAATCTTTAAAAATAATGATAGTATCCTAACACAGACACTAATTATTCCCTACTCTATTTTCAGATACATTTAAACTGTAATGATAATGGTAAAAATTTAAAAACATTAATATGTGACTCATATTAAAAAATTTTTAATATTGCTATTCACATAAGATTCAACTAATTTTTAAGTACATTAAAGTATACAAGATACAATACAAAAATTTTATCCAAAAATATAGAATTAGAAAATCGCATTATCATTTATACAAACTAAATTCATTAATAGTACTTAAGATGTAGGTAACTTTAAATTGATGTATTTTTGAATATTCTAAGATTTCTAAACAAATTTTTAGAGCATATATAATTAATAGTTCTTCAAAAAAAAAAACATTATAAACGATAATTGAAGTAAGAGAATTTAAAACATTTTTTTTAAATGTAAAAATGCTGTACGAAAAATGCTCCCAAGACAATTCCTCAAAATACAAAAGCGATAAGGTTCAAAAATTTTAATGAAACTTTGGTGGGAGCTTCCTGCATGTGTCACCAAAGTTGGGAAATTTTTCATAAATTTTTTGGGGATAGTTTTGTTGGGAACCGTTTTCGTGCAGCCGTCGGAATATTCAATTGGAAATTATGTCTTTAAAAGATATATTTACTACGGTACAACTTAAATCTTTCTTCATTTGAAATGAAAAGAATTTCATATATTTGCGTAAGCATTTTGTTAAACTGTTTTTGCTTTTCATTAAATATTGTTTTTTAAGGTATTGTCGGTCCTTTGACATAGAACATCGAAAAATAATACACTCTTAAATAATTTTCGAACTTAATTTTCGAAAAAATGAGGTTAAAGAATAATAATAATAAGAGTTAAATACTTTAAAACCTTCTGATTCATTAGAACTATGTTTAGCATGTTTTACATTAATAAGCAGGAGTTCGGAACGAAACGATATCGGATCTAAATTCAATCGTTCTTTAATAATTTATTCTTTTCAGAACAAAAACAAACATTTTTTCTAAATTTTATTACGAAGACAACGAAAAAGATTTTTCTCCGAAGAACAAATTTAAATTGGCCAAAAATTAAGTTCTTTCCTGAACAATTCCAAATTTAAATTGAAATAAAGTTGCAGCACTCGTATCTTGGAACCTAGAAACCGGACCGAGTGCTGCAACCGGATTGGTAAAAAAACCTTTTTCCAGATTCTGTGGCAGACACTAAAAAGGAGAAAAAATTAAGAAAAGCCCTAATAAGTGACACCATAATATTTGAGGGCTATGGTTTGGGGTGGGAACTATTTTACCTTCTTTTGTGGTATTTAGGTTTCACTAAAAAAATTGGTAGTTATATTTGTCAAATTGTGTAGGTCCGGCTCCGAGAAATGGACACTTTTTATTTTTTGCGTTTTCAAATCCAAAGGAATGATATAAGATTTTAATTTAAGTACAGAATTTTAATCGGAATAATATTGCTTTTATTCCTAAAATTAAATATCGCTTGGAACTTTTCGTTTTTATTTCGTTCCGTTCCGTACTCTAAGCAGATTTAGCATTATTTAGCACTTTTTATCATTTTCTAGCAATTTCTAAAACTTTTAACCTTAATTGATTCAGATCCGATTGTTCAGAATTTTGTTAATAACTGTTAACCAACACATTTAAAATTTCTAAGGGATTATTGTTTATGGCTTAAAGTTTCTTTAAAATAAAGTAAAATCAAATCCTTCTTGAAAATAAAATAATATTTCATGATATATAATATATCCTACTTTTTTCTAAAAAATAATATTAAATTTGAATTACTGTGACTATAATTACAGATCAATATTAACTTTTTGGAGCACTTTTTTTGTTTATTTGCTCTAATAATAATAATAATAATAATATGATAACTGTCATAAAACTCGGTTGACTTGATAGCAAATTCAATATTTTGTGTAAGATTTAGTTGTAATGACAATAATATAGTAGTAGTGGGGATTTTCATTTTTTTTTTCAAATAACTTATATAATATAAATTTAGTTCTCTATTTCATTCTTTTAACTCTTCTTATTCTTATACACATGTCTATATTTATAAACATACATACATATCCACATACATTTATTTATTATTTTAACTATTTTCACGAACTGTATGATGATCCTTCTAGAAAATAAATCGGCAAAACTTCCGCAAAGGGGTTGTGAGCTATCAAGATGACGTCATCACATAACGGTACTAAATATCTCAAAGTTTCCGAATATATATACCATTAGTGGCGATGGCGCCATCTAGTGGTCGAAAAATTCATTACAAAATGTTCCTAAGATTTTGTAGCATTTTTATTAAAATGTTATATTTTTCCTGTTAGTCCATAAACTGGAACCAACATTTTACAATATTGTAAGGCATGATATTGTCTTTCATAAACATCTTGTTTCATCTGGATCGGTGCTACCATTTTTGAAATATTGCAATTTAAAGTGAAAATTTAAAAAAAAAAAAAAAAAAAAATCAAACTTTCAAAAAAACTACTATAACTGTGAAATTTTCAAAAACACCCTGTATTATTATTATACTATTAGAAAGGTCTCTTAAAACTCTTTCCAACGGTATATAATAAGTATGGCATATGTTGACAAATAGCCCCACCAGAGAACATAAATGCAAAAATGACGCAACAATTTTATTAAAAAATACATTTTCATACTTTATTTGTCATAAATTTATTTTGCCTTTTTGGCAAATTTAAAAATGTAAGAATGCATTTTAGGTTTGGATACAATATTGAGTTTGGTTCTGACAATTTGTTTTGAGGTATTTTGGAGGTGGCAACCTCAAAGTTTTAAAATTTTTTTTATTTAAATATGTATGTAAAAATATAATTAGAAAGGCCCTTAGGCTACAAAATCAGAAGTAATTTTATTTGTGAAAATAGAAGCAATTTAATTTTCCAAACTTTTTTATTTAAATAGTTAGGAAGGAGTTTTAGAGTTGGTTTCAAAAGCAGGGTTTTACGCTTTTTCCAGAATATTTATATATGTGTTTATGTGGGATTCTCAATTAGGAGGGATTTTAGAGTTGGATTCAAAACCAGGATTGCCCCCTTTTCCACAATATTTATATTTATTAATTAGGGTTGATTATTTTTTGTATGAAATAGCTATGCCGAATTCTCATACCATTCTTTTCATTATAGTGTTGGATTCAAAATCTAGTTTCAATAATTGAGTTAGCGGGGGTTCGGGGGCGGCAGCCCCCGTAATGAAAATATAATATTATTTAACATGTTTTATTACAGTGTATTAAAAAAATTAGAAACTTATTAATTTTTTTAATGAATTAGGTAATCGAATTCTTATACCATTCTTTTCATTTTAGTGTTGGATTCAAAATCTAGCTTCAATAAATGAGTTAGCGGGGGTTCGGGGGCGGCAGCCCCCGTAATGAAAATATAATATTATTTAACATGTTTTATTACAGTGTATTAAAAAAATTAGAAACTTATTAATTTTTTTAATGAATTAGGTATCCGAATTCTTATACCATTCTTTTCATTTTAGTGTTGGATTCAAAATCTAGCTTCAATAATTGAGTTAGCGGGGGTTCGGGGGCGGCAGCCCCCGTAATGAAAATATAATATTATTTAACATGTTTTATTACAGTGTATTAAAAAAATTAGAAACTTATTAATTTTTTTAATGAATTAGGTATCCGAATTCTTATACCATTCTTTTCATTTTAGTGTTGGATTCAAAATCTAGCTTCAATAATTGAGTTAGCGGGGGTTCGGGGGCGGCAGCCCCCGTAATGAAAATATAATATTATTTAACATGTTTTATTACAGTGTATTAAAAAAAATTAGGAACTTATTAATTTTTTGAATGAATTAGGTATCCGAATCTTATACCATTCTTATACCATTCTTTTCATTTTAGTGTTAGAATTTGTATCAATTTTACTATATGGCTTTATTTCGTAAAATTTTAGAAAATGATATGGCTTTATTTCGCATTCAAATGCGAACAACCTGTTCGCCCAACCAACGAAAGGGTTAAATAAAACGTTATACAGGTTGTTGGAACAGAAAAAGCGTAATTTTATATCCAACTCAAAACCCTGTCAATCTTCAAAATCTTAGTATATAAATATTCTGGAAAAAGCGTATAATTCTGACTTTATAACCAACTCTAAGGTCCTTTCTAATTATACTTTACATACATATAAATACCTCAAAAATCTTCTAAACAAAACCCAACTCAATATTGTATCAAACTATAAAGTACATTCTTAAATTTTAAAATAAATATTTCAAATGGAAAACAAAAAGGCAAAATAAATTTATGACAAATAAAGTATGAAAATGTATTTTTTAATAAAATTGTTGCGTCATTTTTGCATTTATGTTCTCTGGTGGGGCTATTTGTCAACATATGCCATACTTATTATATACCGTTGGAAAGAGTTTTAAGAGACCTTTCTAATGGTATAATATAAATACAGGGTGTTTTTGAAAATTTCACAGTTATAGTAGTTTTTTTGAAAGTTTGATTTTTTTTTTTTTTTTTTTTTAAATTTTCACTTTAAATTGCAATATCTCAAAAATGGTAGCACCGATCCAGATGAAACAAGATGTTTATGAAAGATAATATCATGCCCTACAATATTGTAAGATGTTGGTTCCAGTTTATGGACTAACAGGAAAAATATAACATTTTAATAAAAATGCTACAAAATCTTAGGAACATTTTGTAATGCATTTTTCGACCACTAGATGGCGCCATCGCCACTAATGGTATATATATTCAAAAAATTTGAGATTTTTAGTACCGTTATGTGATGACGTCATTTTGATAGCTCACAACCCCTTTCCGGAAGTTTCACCAATAAATCTTATTGTAATGCATATTACTTCAAAATAATATATAGATATAACTAATGTATATATATACGATTGTATATTGATAACAATAACAAAAAAAAACAAAAAAATAGAAATAGAAATAAAAGCTATGTGAAAATAATTGAAAATGGCAGCATGTGACATCACATGTAATAAATTCAATAAAAGAATGCAATCGAAAGGATAAATTTTTATAATATCAGATGGGAGTTTCAATGTTTTTGATGTTGTATTATACAAATTTATTCAATATACATATATATATATATATATATATATTAGATATATATACATATAAAAAATAAATGAAATAAATTCCCTTGGTTTAAAACAATTTGATCTAAAAAATAAAATATTTTTTCTAAAATCAAGTAGAAAAATTTTTTAAAAATAGATCAAGTCAAATTTCAACTCTTTTGTGTTTAGTTAATCAATGCATCAAATATATAGAATATATAAGATTAAATTATTCTGTATATAGTTACTTATATATATTGAAATATTTTTAAATATTTTAGATAATAATTTTAAGTGATATTCTCAGACAATTTAAGGAATGTAAAACGTATAAAATTTCCAATAGCAATTGAATCTATTACAAAAGTTATTGGATTTAAGTCTATCACTATTATGCCAGATTCAAAACAATAATTATAATAACATTTATTTTTACAGTTGTAAATGTTTAGGTATTTTAAATTATTTTATCATTAACACTCGTAATTGTGATTTTCCAGAGCGGAGATACAGCTTGTCATCTCTAGAATTGTAGTAAATTTCGATCTCATCTAATCTCAAATACTCATAATGTGAAATGAACTCTTATAACTGCCGACAATTATAAGAGTTGAAAAAAAAACCGTTGTTATTACAAATTTCTTTTGAATTTGGGCAATTTTAAAAAAGTATCCACGGCCTGGCTTAATTATTCTTTATTGTCATTCAAAAAACTTAATTATTCAATTTTTTTCGAGCTTATGACATGATTAGTTAAGTTCTCTATTAAATATTTTATTTAATATTTAAAAAAAATTTCCACCTTTATCCTTTTACAAAATTAATAAATGAAATATAAATTAAAATCTTTGCGAATGCATTTAGACATTGCCGACAAGAGCATTAAATTTTGGACTTTAAAAGGAAAGTTCATTTATAATTAGATTAATTAGATTAGATTTCTCAGTAGGTTATACTACTGCTGGACTATCTAAAACCCTTCAAATAAATTGTGATCTAACAAATGCTTTATATAAAAAATTATAAACATCATCTGTGAGTTGTAGTAACTTAAAATGACATGATCATTTTAATTTCGACTTTAGTTCACATTAAAAAGAAGTATTAATTAAAATCTCCTTTTAATCTATTTTAGTACTTATATATTTGTTGAATATCTATAGCACACTCCTTTACTTATCCTTGTAAAAAAGAAAGAACCAATTAAATAAGGATTAATATTTTATTTACTTAGTACACACACTTTAGTATCTTTTATACTAAAAAGTTTTAGACAAAATTACTTTTGAACAGTACTATAATATATTAAATTAAGTTGATGAAATATCCATTCTCCATTGAATTTTTAAAGTTTTATATAAAATTATTTGGATGTACATTTAAGAACATGGCAACACATTTTCATATGGATTTATTGTATTTTGAAAAATAAAAATTTTCTTCTTTCTCTTTCTATTTTCTCAATTTTTTTTTTTCTGTTTTTTTTGTTTTTTAAATATCTTATTTTATAGATTTCCGTTATATTCAAGTGCATTCTTATAATCCGTAAGTAATATTATACAATTACTGTATATACATACACACAAATATAGAGAAAAATATCGATTTATAATTAAGCACATTTTCAAAAAACTTTGTAAAAATATGCCTATATAGCTTCATTCTGTCCGTCCGTCCGTCTGTATGTTCAAAAACTTTTACACCGTTTGAAATATTTTTAAGAAATTTTAACCACGGATAGGTATTGCAAAAAAAAATATTTCATAGAAGAACTCATGTCTGTAGCCCCACCCGTTACGGAGCTACAGCCTCCCAAAGTTGGAAAAGCCCTATTTTTAAATTGATATAACAAGAGTTCTGTTAGGTGTATTTTCAATATGAAAACGACATAAGATAGCTGGTTTTATAAAGTTTATAAATTTTTAAAAGGGAAATGTTTAGGGTTGCCACACGATACTAAATTTAATCATTTTGCAAAACTCTATTTTTGCAAAATTTTTGGCCACACATATCTTCTAAACGGTTCAAGCTGGGGTCTTGAAATTTTGGGAGAAGTTAGACCTTCAGAAATTAGTAGGAGTCAGCTAACCGAATTTTTTGTTCAAGCCCGCTATTTAAGAGCTATAAGGGCTCGAAAATTGAAATTTTTAAACACCTGTAACTTGAATACCTGTTCAAATTTTATTCTACAAATATACAAAATTTTAAGCTTTAGCATTATATTTTAACATAGTTCAGGGCTTTTCTTAAATTTGAAAGGGGTTCTTTAAATTGAAGAAATTGTCTCTTAGTTTTAACCGTTTTTGCTTAGATAATAAAATTAGGGGTAAAATTCCAAATTTTGGTGGAGTTCACAATTGATTTCCTAGAACCCAAAAAAAGGGATGGTGAGGTCGGGAGGCGGATGGGCAGATCAATCATAAGTTTGCTAAGCAAAAATTTGCGAACCTTCCCGTTAAAGGGCTACTAGGTCTTAAAAATTAAAACTTTTATGCTTTTATAAAACAGTAACTTATTCACCAGTGTAAGTGTTTTCCAAAATTAAACGTTAACATTGAAGCTCCAACATTATATTTCGCACTTGTTAACAGGGATTGTATTCTAAGTATTGATTCCACTATTAGTCATAATTAATAAATTGATGAAATAACTAAAATATAATATTATCATTTATTTATTGTATATATATTTTTATAAAAATAAATGATAAAATACTCAGTAAGAAACCCTATATAATTTTGAAAATGCACTTTTTAAAAACCCTTGGTTTTTTCATTACTTGTTTTTTTATATTATATAAATAAATACTAATGATTGCACGCAGAGTCAAAAAAGGAATGTTACTGACAATTGAAATTTTTTGATGCATAAAAGAGATAGAAAATTATAAGAAAAAAACAACAACAAAAAAAAAAAATTAAAAAGAAAGGAAATGAAAATGATAGTCTTCTTCGATAGTCTTAAAAGGCAAAAAATATTTTTTTTTAATACTCACATTTATTTTTCTATGAAATAAAAATATACATATAACTAAATTATATAATATAGAAACATAATATATTATATACATACATAAATATATTATATTTAAAAGGATATCTATTGATTTACAAATAGTGACGTACATACATATAGATACGTATAATATAAATATATAACTAATCAATGATAGGAATTTATACTGCATCTGACATAAAAAGAATAAGATACATGACAATTTAGATGATTATGATGATGAAGATAATGTTGATTTTGATGATGATTATGATATCTGAAAGTAGTTATAAAAAAAAATGTATATATATATTTCAGACAATTGAATTATGATATTAAGTTGAAAGTAAAAAATTCTTAATGTGCAATTTGAACATACATACATATATACGAGTACATAATGTATATAACTATACATTACTATACACATTTACATTCTAAAGGAAAATCGAACTGACAACCTGTAGACACATTACAATTTAAGAATGTTAAAGCAAACTTAAGATATATATATTTTTTTTTAAAAGGTTCCATTGGTTCAAATAGTGTTGATATTTAAAGGAATTGTTTATTTTATATTTAACAGTAAAAAAAAAAAAAACAGCAACAATCTATATAGAATTTTAATATCTTTTAGATTGATGTTCAATAAAGAATACCTATACATAATGATATATAATATTGGTAATAGATCAATAAAAGTTAAAAAATTTAAATTAAAATGTAAAATATACATTTAAATTGTTTGATTTTTTATGGGAATTACAGGTGTTCTTAAATAAATTACATTTAAAACATCTTTAGATATTATTGAAGCAAATAAATTGTATATTTTTATGAGTATGATATTATTTTTTTTTTAGTACACTTTATAATATCTTTTAGATTCATTATTCAGCAGATGTCTTAATTTAAACTTTATAATAAAACTGTACATTTTTATTTGTAGATATTATTTTATAAAAGTGCATTTTTATATGTGCATTTTTATATACGATACGAATGAAAATATAAAATGCATTTAATGTTAGTATAATTTTATTAATAAATTTTTTAAAAATGTTGTACTAAAAAATGTACAAAGCTAATTTTATTGAAGATATTATATACGGTTTTTATCTTTAAGGTTTATATAGAAGGTCGAAGGAGATTTATAGAATGTTAGTATTCAGAGTTTTTCATTTTAAGTGAAGCCATTTAACGGTTTAAAATCACAAGTAAAGAAATATTAATTTGAAATGAAGTTCAATTGTACAATTTAGGTAATTTCGATAGAGTTCAGATCTTTTGTGATTGGGAAAATGTAATAGCAGAAATAACTACTAAAAAATAATTATTTCATTAAAAAAATCGTAAAGAATTAATTCGGATCACAAATTTCGTTAAAAATCTTCACTTTAATTTCAGACGTTCGTATAAAGTAAAAATATCTTAATTCTAAAAGAAATAGGTTTTGTAAGGTTATAAAAGGTTACAAAATATTTTATTAAAATGACAAAATTTGCATAAAGTTTTATATTGAAAAATTCCATTTATCTTTAAGTTAATATATTATTTATTTTTAACACATTATTTATTAACTACACATTATTTATTTTTCCTTTTTTGGCATGTTTCACTCCCTGGAGAAGCATAGGGCTTCCACTAAGCTTCTGTGTTGAATTCTGATGTAAACGAGTTGCTTGACTCCATCTCATGTTTTTTTAACGAATTTCAATTTGCAACTGATGTTCTCCAAGTTATCTTTGGTCTACAAACACCTATTTTTCCCTATAGGTTCCAACCGCTTGACACACAATGATTTCTGTCAGTTTCCGAAGTGTATGGACTTCCCATCTACATTTCTTTCTTCTTATTTGACACGGTATGGTTTCTTACCTTGAGATGGTTAATAATTCTTCATTCGTTATCCTTCTAGGTCATCTTATATTATGTATTGTTCTGTGACAATTTATTTTCAAATAATTGTAGCTTGTTTATTGCTGAGTATTTGAGTTGACATGTGGAAGGATTGGTTTTACACGTCCTCTTTAATTTCTTGTTTATCTGTTAATTGTGCCCTGTTTAATTATGGTGATCTCTAGATTTCCCAAAATCGCCCGAACACTATTTTTGTCAATTTTATACGAGTTTTAAAATCTTCTTCAACTCTTCCGCTTGTAGTAAGGATACTTACTGCAAAGATAGTTTAAATTTACCGTATCCTGAATATTTAGAATATCTTTTATTAGCGGATTTGCATTGGTAGTATTTCTTCTCAGGGATTTTGTCTTTGCTATATTAATTATGATAATATATAAACATAACATTTTATTCCTGATTCTAACAATCACCTGAAAATGGAATAATGAATAAAATTATGAATTAAAATACTTAAATGACTTCTTGAGCAGATTGCTTACATCTTATTTTAAAGCTAAATAAATATTTTAAACAGAATTTGTTCTGAAATATATTTTGATAAATCAAAATTGAAACAAGAAATTTAAAATGTTCGGTATTGTTACAATTTTAAGTTTTTTTACGGGATTATAAAACTTAAAACTTTAATAAACATTTAATATCAAATTATCAATTAATATCTAATTATATACTTCAACATCTCATTAAAACCTATTCAAATTGATTAATGGTTATTATTAAGATTTTCGTACTATTTCTGTATTAATTTAAATATTTACTTATTATAATATACGCTTTTATACTTAAAAACAATATAATATGATAATTAAATCTTTTAGATCCAAGGTAATATTGCGGTTAAATTTTCATGAAATATAATATATATTATATTATTTTAATAATCTCATTATAATTAATATAAGTTTTTGTTTGAAGTATAAATAAATATTCTATTAATATAATATAAATTAAACCACAATGAATACCATGTACAGTTGTTCAATAACCAAACAACTATAAATTATAAAATTAATTTTTAAAATTTAATTAAATTAGTTTTAGCCTCTAAGCAAACCTGGCCTCAATTGGATATAAAAAGATCCACAAGTAATATAATAGAAGTACTAATTCTGCATTGTTCTATCGGCAGACATGCCAGAAGGCTAGGACTAGACTAGGACCTCAAATGATTTTTGTCCTAGAGAAACGGATAAGAAAAAAGAGAGGAAACGGTCGTTAATCTGTTATGTTAAGGTCCAGCTCTCGGTCATAAAAGAAGAGCAACCATGAAAACTTATTTTTTTCTATTCTTTTAAGAAGCTGCAACTAGTTTAATTTAGGAGAATGAAATCCTGAGGTATCACAACGGACCAAACCTGGCCCAAGTATGCTCGCAGCAGCCCCGTATACCTACCTAACTGATTAATTTTTTTCTTTTTTTTTTTTACGGGGGAATAGAACGCTCGAAAGCAAACCATTGAAACTGTGTGGTGTTTCTTTGGGTAGTGTGCGATTTTAACATTAAAACCACACTCTTTTAGAACCAATCTTTAGGAAGGAACCTGTCATACAAATTTACAGTCTTTTTTACTTTGATGGGACTATGGAAGGATTAAGGGATTATGGAGATGTTTGTTTCCACATTGAAAATATACCTTATAAAACTTTTGTTATAACGATTTAAATATTCATCTTTATTAGTAATTGGTAAGGCTACAAAAATCTGTAGGCACTTTTTTTTTAATTAATTTTGGAAATGTTCTTAAAAAAGAAATCAGATTGTACAGAAAGATTTATCTGCCTTCTTCCCCATTTAAATAACATTTTAATAACATAAAATTTCCAATACCTAGTGATGAGTTAGCCATCACAAAAATGCCCAATATATGCTTTAATTACACAAAATCTTATAAAAATGTATCAAAAAATATTATTATAATGAGTTAATTAAAAAGTATAAAGCTTCCATTCCTTAGTTTTATTCGAACCGAGAAAGAGTATAGTAGAGTAGACTGTAACAACAACCGTATGACCGTAATATCGACATTATATCATCCCATCCGGTTAGAAATTCATGTCTCATCCAAAAGTTAAATACTATTGTCAAAATATCAGACATCCACCTTCATTAGGTATAGAGTAATGCTAATATAAAAGAAGAAGTTGTATGGCAGGTACTCGAACCAGTTAAGCAAAATGGCTGGGTTTCAATAGCGATGATGGCTATTGCATAAAAATGAATTTATGACAATTTCTAAATCCCAGCTCCTTTACTCGTTAGTTAAAAAAGAGTTACCGTGCGGACAGGAGGACAGGCGGACGTACATACATAGCTCGACCGATTTACTAATTCTGATCCGGTTCATACCTTTACGTCTATATTTTCTCTACCCGCCTCCCCGTCCTCCTTCCCTGCGCCACAAACGTAATTTGCAAATTTAGTATACCCTTTTGACCTATAGTCATACGAGTATAAACATCCCAGTTATTTCCATAACATTTTTAATTTTGAACCACTTATAAAATTAAAGAATACCCGTTTTTCATTTTTATTCTTCAATTTTATTTTTTTTAATTGCGATCCCAGCTATTTAATTGCCAAATACCCCAAAAACTAAAAATAAAAAAAGAAATATATAATAGACTATGAGAAAGACAAAAACTTATTTAATAGAAGTTTTATACCTATTCATACATACTGTATGTACAAATAAAAAAAGTTTTAAATTTCACTGAACCTCTGTTTGCTATGCGGCCATAAAATTATGAATTTCCATAAAAAATTTTTTGAAACTTTTATACATAAAATATTAATATATATATAAATATATATATATATATATTCCAATAATACACATAGGAAATAAAACGTGCGTAATTATATATATACATTCTAAATAATATATATTCTAAATAAACTTATATTCGCCTATGACTTGTGTCTATTATTTACACAAATACAAACAAAATTTTAATAAATTGTACAAGTTAGACAATTAAATATTGTTTTTGTTATTGTTTTTTTTTTTTCTTTTCTTTTCTCGCTAATGAAAATTTTGCAATTTTCCAGTCAATATAATTTTTATGTTAATCTATGTGAATTGGGCTATTAAAAAATTGTTTTTTTGTTTTTCTTTGGAAATGTGAGGGAACATAAAATATCATTTTATTACCTTATAAATATATAGATTTTTTTTTTAATTATATATAAATATATGTATTATATAAAGTATATATACATAATATATTTTAATTAAGGGAGAACGAAACATTACTACATTCGTTTTACAAAATTTCATTAAAAAACACTGTTTACATCAATTTATCCATTTTATAAACAGGTGTCCATTTTATAAACACACTTATAAAATAACGCACAAATATATCCTACAACCTCATATTTCAAAAGGCCATGTCAAGGCTAAAATATCAAGGTAATATAAAAACAGGGCTTGTTTTAAATATGTAGTATTCTGTATCGGAAGATTAGGAATTCAAAATGATCTTGCAATCGGTTGCGAAATCAGGGTATCAAAAATTCATTCTGAATCCAAAATATTCCACATTATATAATTAAAACTAGGCCAGGGTCTTAAAATCTGCGTTGTCGTTTATTGAAGACTGATTTAGTTGTTATTTTTATACTTATGAACCGCCTATTGTCAAATATTTTGTTTTTGGAAGTGAACTTTTGGCAAAATACAAACTTTTGACACATCGAAATTTTTTGAACTGCCTGTTGTATGAGGAGGCCTATCTGTTAATCTAGGCAATGGCAAAGCAATAATTTTTTTAACAGTCGTTTTTTTTTAAATAAAATTGCGAATAGGTTTCTTTTTTTAAAAAGATAAATTGTTGAGGACTGCTTTAGTGTGTAACGGTTAATTTACAAAGTAGAATTTTTTGTGTAAGCAGGGCTTCCACCCAACGTTCGATTATAAGAAAACTTTTACAATATGCATTTTGATAAAATGACACATATACCCATTAATTGTGTATGTTTATATAATTATAACATGATAATAAAATATATTTCTTTGTTTCTATTAATAGAACTATATATTTTGCAGTATGCTATACTATAAAATCAAATTAAGCAAAAGCTTTATGATATTAATAGGAACTCTTTTTTAGTTAGTATCTAAAAATCAGAAAAAAAAACTGTTGATAAAGCAGAACATTAATAGCAGTATAGGTTAAGAATGGAATGATATTTCAAACATTATTAAAACCAATTCCTATATATATACTATATCTATTAATATGTATATATATAACACATGTTAAACTGCTGCAAATAAAGAATTTATTTATGGTCAAAAAATACTTACCCATAATTTCAAATGAGTTTTTTAATAATTATATAATAAAAAAAATAAAATCGTGTATTTATTTGCTCTCTAAAAGGGTATGCTGTAGAACCAAAAAAAAGATATTTATTTCCCTCATTTTTAGAAATACCTTTTATTTAGAGGTATAATATAAAATAATAGAAAATGATTTTCTATTTAAAGTGCATTTTTAAGACAATTTAAATTTGGTTTATATTTCGTCTTCCCGTTCAACTATGTGTTTTTCCATTTCCCTCTGCGATGGAACATAGGGCATACATTTGGCATCTCATGGTTTTGTGCTGCTGTTAAAAGGCATTTATCATTAGTTCCTGCTGCTGTTTGTACATTCTTCCATGTGAGCTTGCATTTATGCAGCTAATTTAGTACTATGGGTATTCAGGTATTATTTGGACATTCGCATCTCTTACTTGCTTGGAAGTTCCATTTCAAGATCATGTTAATTATGTAATTGGGATCTTTCAAGGTAGCGTACGGCCTAACAAGCTTTATCTATTTTTGTTCTTCCTATATTACTACAGTGTGGGTTGTTCTCCTATAATTCTCCATAGATCTTCGTGGCTTATTCTGACAGTCGTCGGCATTTGTTAATGAATCCTTGCAGTTTTATACAGCTTTTACAGCTACACCTAGTAGAAAAAAATGTAATCATTTTCTAAGAAAATAATTAAGATTAAGACTTAAAATCAGAATGGATTCCAAATATTGTATAACTGAACTGAATATCGAAGCTATAATATCTGATGTTAAAAATTAGAGAAAGATGTAGAATAAATCTATTTTGGAAGAGGAATCCTTTGAGAACCTTTAATTTTTTAAGATTTTAGAAAAATTTCTTCCAGACTGGGGTTCCATTTTTCCATTCGACCGGGATTAGAGCGTTGAAAAAAGTTAAATTATATGGTAATGTCCACTAATATCCAATAGAGCTCAATTAGTATTGAAGCATGATAAAATTTAATCCAAAGATTGTTTGAAAATTTTTAGGTTTAGGAGCATTAGGAGCTTAGAGCTTAGACTTAATTTATTGCGTTGATGCATTAAACCCTTCTCTACAATTACCCTACGCACAACTAACTTTCATTTCAATTCTATTCCATTTTCTAGATGAAGTCATATCTAAATCTTAACAACATATATTTCCAAAATCGGACCATCCTTTATATACCATCATCCTTAAATAAATCAATATTAGTCTACCAGGTATTAAACTTTGTTCTTCCATCATTCCAATGATATAATTGATCCAATTTATCGAATTTACTTCAAAAATTAAAAAAAAATTGTTTGTTAAAACTTTCAAGCATCCAATAAAAATCGTTTTTTTAATTATAGGTACTATGAAATTCCAAAAACTTTTCCCAGAATGATTCAATTAAACAAAAAATGTGCTACTTTTTAACCCACAGATTTAAATATTCATTCATATTTTTTGATACCCTTGTATTTTGTTTTTTTTTTTTTTTATTATTTGTGACCCAAATTTTATAGACAGACATTTATAAGATTTTTTCAGATCCTATTTAAAAGGATGATCCCTTCATTTATTGGATTTTTATTTGTACACTGAATGTACATATGAACATAAAACATGCTATTTAGCCTTTTACTTAACATTAATGTATGTACTCGTGTATTTATTTAAAAAAAAAAACAAAAATAATAAAAATTAGGTCGTCTGCAACATTGAGCATATTCTGATAAATGTTAACTGTTCGAGAACCTTTTGTTGTTTGTTCAGTAAATATTTAATATCTGTTCTTTCGAAAAACTTATAATAAAAATTTATTTTTTAAGTTTATTCGGGTTTTTGTTTTTTTTTATTGAAGTAATTATAAAAGTTAAATAAAGAAATTTTAAACAATTACAGTACTAAATCATTTTCCATTATAAAAATTTATCCTAAAGGTATGCAATTTTGTGTGTTATATGCTAATTTGAAAAACATGCTTATATCTTATTATATTAAAATATCATGTATGTATTTAATTTTTTATTTGTAAATTATTTAGATGAATTTTTTTTTAAATTACATTTACTTTTAATCAATAAATTCATTTATTAATCATACTTAAAATTCATTTTAATAATAGATGCATCATATACCGTTGTATTCGTTTTATTATAATAATTATGTGTATACAATGTCAACAATCTTAATTAAATTAATTTTTTTTACAACTATGCTATAAATAATTAGTATTAGAAATATTTAGACCACCAAAGAACTGCCTTAGAGCTCTCCCCACCTGACTGGAAATAAATTTTGTATTCAAGCTCAAAACAATAGTCAGAGCAAAATGTTCACAATAGAGAATGGTTTAATGCAAGGTACTGTCAATGCTCCAATATTATTTTCAATTTACATATCCGAGTTACTTGATCTTTTTTAGCTAACTTTCCAGTAAACAACTATACATTAGCTTTTACTGATAATATAATTATTTGCCGACAGAACGGTTGAACAGATAAAAAAAGTGTGCGAGAAATGTTTAATGTTGCATGTGATTATTTTACAGTTTGGCTTTTAAAAATAAATTTCAATAAATGTGAAATAATTTTGTTTCACAATACAGTTGATACAAAACCAATACCGATATTAGAAGATACTGGAAAGATTTTATTATAAAATCTCCAGATAATGCCCCCTTAGACAATAAAAAAGTAGTAAAATACCTTGGAATTCAGTTACATGGTAACCAGAATTATATCGATCTCATATGGTACAACATTAGTGCAAGCCTAATGGAGACATTAAGAAAATTTAAAAGAAAGTGTATAAGAGTTTGTACCAAAATAAACAGAAAGCCCGAGTCCGACTACAAGCAATTTTACTCTAATAAATACTTGTATAAGGTGGCAAAAATCATTTGAATAGACAATTTTATAATTAAATTGATCAGAAATCACTATGATAAAGCACAAAACACTCCATAAAATGGTTTGATATCACTTTTAAATGCAAAAGATCTACCATCAATTTTTTAATTTGACAATTTCCAAGTTAGATCCAAGTCATTAATAGGTTTATCTATTAAGTAATCATAATTTATTAAAATATGCCCTTTAGTGAATTTATCTAAATCAATCTAAATTTTATTGACAGAAAACAAAAATATCATTATAAGTACCAGCGTTATAAGTACCTACTTGATAAAATCTTTATCTAACTATCTAGTTTGTTAAACAAAATTGTTTTATATTTATTAGGTATGTTTAATTGTGAACATACATATACAATGTTTCACATGTAGTGTAACAGAAACATAATTTACCTACCTCTAAAGTTGTTATCAAAATTGTTGCAAATTATATTTTTCTTCAAAATTTCGAAAACCAATTCAAATATTAGTTTTTAACATTTTTTTAATTACGTCTTAGAATATAGGTACCTATAGGTAGTTTTCATTTTTAATTCTTTAAAAATGAAAACTACCTATAGGTACAGGTACAGGTATCTATACAAATAGGTATCAAAATTTTATTTGATAGTAATTCTTAAGATAAGTTCTATAATGAATAATAAAACGATTTATACCTAGTTCTTTGTTAATGGTCTTTTATAATATTTCTGCATACATATACATACATATACGCATAATAATATAACAATACATGGTTGAAAATCTTATTCGAAATATTAATGTCATTAATTAAAAATATTCACTTAAATATTGGTTCCTTACATTTGCATACACACCAAAAACAAAATAGGCACTCGCTTATTCAAATAAAATTTTTTTTCTTACAAAATACAAGTTAACTTATATTTAGACACATAACACATTATACTATAATTTGTACATATACGTATATTGCATATTAATACAAATCAATAAAATCAATTTGTACCGTTACATTTTGTATTACGCAGATTATGGTTCGATTCTAATATACCTACACATCCAGAAGTAAACAAAAACAAATGACTGATAAATTTTTGTTTTTGTATTTTAAAATTTTGAACATGAATAAGTTACGTATTTTACTTTTTGTATGTTTCGTATTTTATAAAATGTTGGGGTCGTTGGTTCAAATTCGCTTCATAGTGAATTTTTTTTTTTAATTTCAATCTAAATTTTTTATTTCAGTACCTACTTGTATAAATTTTAAATGAATGAACGAAAAATGTAAGGACTGACTTAAAAAAAAATCCTAAAAATTTTTTATAATAAACTGATCGTCTATATAATTATTTGTTTTATGGTTTCATATTATCAAAATGAAGTTTTTTAGTTTTGAAGGTTACAAATTTTTAAAGAAACTATCCAAATAAATTAATTTTATTTCTAATTTTTTTTATTATTTCTGTTTAATTTAAAAAAAAAAAAACTTATTTACATACATATTGCTAACTTATTTACATACATATACACATCAATAATGTTATTTAAACTTGATAATTTTTTTAAATTAATTAAAAGAGATTCGTAATGGACCTGATTATTTTTTGATTAATGTATTATAATGTATAAATTATATGAAAGTTAATTGGTAGAGTTTAAACATGCTTTTATGCAAAATGTCATGTAATTAAAATTATAACTATAAAATTACTTAATTTCAATTATATTTTAATAAAAAATTTTTTTATTATTTTTTTTTTTGTATACTCTTTTTTTACATTACTTTTTATTTCATTTTTTTTTAAATAAATATCAAATTTAAATATTTTGACATTGCCTAAAGTCTCAAATGTCATTTTTCAATTATAATTTTATTTGTTTTACTTTTGAGTTTTTTTTTTAACAAATTTTTAAAAAATAATTTTTTTTAATTTTATTGAATTGAAATGTATACTTGTACATCTTATTGTCATTCCGTTTATCTCGTCTGTATATGTGTTTTAAAATTAAAATTAAATGTAAGCAAAGTATAGGTAAATTTTTTTAATTTAAACTGTTATATCGTAGTTCAATTATTTGGAGATTTCATCTAGTAGATATCGGACCTTAAAGTTTTGACTAAGACCGTTTTTAAAAATATTTAAAACTAATTTTTCACTCAATATAAATGTCAAATGACATAAAAATACTTAAAATTTTATTTACAAGTTTGAAATAGCTTTTAGCGGCTTACAGTAAAGAGATTCTAAATTCCTCGTTTTGTGAAGGTTTCCATATTTATTTTGCTATTTATTTATTTTAAAACTTAATTTGCTTCTTTAACTAGAAATTAAGAGGCTGTATGTCCTGTGGGTTTTTATTCAAATTTAGATTTATTTTATTACTTTCAAAGAAACTTTACAATTAGTTCAAATTATAAATTATTTCAAATCGAACCGAACAAGCTTTCGAATATTCTATCTTAATTAACCGAGGCCTGGTATACTCATGACATTAATGCACTCCTAAATTCTTAAGTGATATTGCTAGCTAAGTGTTTGTATAATATTATAATGACTAAAATAGAGTAAGTTTAAATTGATATTCCAGCAGTACCGAATGGGACCGCTTTCCTTATCATACAAACTCCAAAACATGGAATAGGGCCAAAGCTTCGGCTTTATTCTTATTTTGTGATATCAGCACGAAAGAAGCTTGTAGAGATCCCGTCCTAATTCAGAATTTGGCCGAATCATACATAATAATTATTCGGTTATAATAAGAAGTCCTAATTTTGAATTCAAATAATTAATATACATTTTTTCAGTTGATCCCAATGAAATTTATAGCTAAGAGACATCTGACTCTGCAGGAGATATCGATTTGAAAATGCAAGAGCTATCGGTTTTTTTAGAAAATACAAAACAATTATGGTTGAACCTATCCCTCATGTAGCATTTAATGTAATGTAGACTGCCGTCTCTATAATCCCGCTAAACCGTTTATTGGAATCCTCATTTTGTATCTAAATCATAATTTTACTTATCTTTAGATACAAGCAATATGCCAGCAAAGTTTTTAATAAATGGCCCGTATTTAACATTCTGAAAGAAAGGGCAATCCTAATTTGAAGTTCTATTCTAAAAGCTCTTCGAATCTGCATGTACATATAAATATTCCGGAAAAGGGCAATACCTTTACTCAAAAATGCTAAATGTCAATAGGCTAAATTAAATTTTTCTAAATATTTTGCCAAAAGTTAAAATGGAAAATGTAAAAAAAAAGGAATTTTGGGAACTTTACTGGTCGATTAAATCTACAGACAATTTTCATTTTAAACTAATATTCTTTGAAATGGAACACGTTTAAATATAGGTGTACAGGAAAACTCTATATATAGAAAAGTCAATTATGTTTAATATTCTATAGGTCCTTATTTACCATATAATTTTATAATATATATATATATATATATTTATATATATATATATACATATAGGTGTATATTTTGAGTAGTAAAAGGTCCCCAAAATAGACACAGAAATATTATTACAATTTAAAGTGTACCATATTATTATTATTCTTAAATAAAATATGAAAATATAATAATAAAAACTATTAAAGTTTTGTTTTAATATAAAATAATAAAAATCAAAAGAAAAAAATATCCATAAAAAAGTTAAAAAAGTACGTGTGTTTTCAGGTAACAAAAATAATACCTGTACAAATAATACACTCTATGAAAAATCATTTCAAACACTTCAATTTATTTCTATTTTTTCCATTTACTACTCAACTCCGTATGTAACTAAAAATAAATATACTTTTAAGATACTCCATGGAATATTGCATAATATACCAGTGTTAAATATATTATTATGTATACATGTATAGTATATTATATATTGATCCATTTTATTTTCATAATTTTTTGATTCAGGGCATAACCACAATTTTACTTTTGGTAAAAATTACATTTTTGGAATAGAACTAACGTTTATAATTAATAATAAGAAGTATGTAATAGAACAAACCATTGAAGCAGTATTAAGTCCTCGAAATTTTTGAAACATTTTTTAAGAAGCCGCATTTTCTTACTTAATTCTTAAGGATTAGATGCGATTATTTAGTTTTTCAAATAAGTGAATATTTTTAAAAAAATATCATGGAAAACTACAACTTTACTCATATTTGACATATAAAACAGGGTTCTAAAGTCATCAAGAGAATTCACAACTGTAGTATTTTCAGTACAAATCGTGTTATATTGACAAGACAAGTTTTTGATTGAACTTTGATTGATCCTTCCAGTTTACTCAAAATTTAATGAACATCTCCTGTGAGTTATAAGAACCAATCAAAAATTTTATGAAAAACTTTGTGATTTATAAGAACCAATCAAAAATTTTTTTGAAAATATTCTGTGAGTTATAAGAATGAATTAAAAAATATTGTGTAAAATTACCTAAACGTGTTTCTGTTTACTACAACTTATTGGATTTATATAAATTTATTAAATTTATGAACGCCTCCTGTGAGTTATAGGAATCAATCAAAATTTTATGAGTTATAAGAATGAATTAAAATATATTGTGTTACATTGCCCAAACAAATTTCTGATAAAACTTTAATGATAGTGATACTACTATAGATATTGATAGATATTGATATTACTATTATTAAACTATTTTCCTGATAAAATTTATAATTTTTTTAAAGATTAATTTTCTTATCATGAAGTTTTATTTTTTTTTAATGCAAATGACTTAACAAATTATTCTGAAGGATTAAGAATTAGTCTCATCTGCTGATAGAAACTTATAAAATGTTATAAAAAAAAATTATTATTTACATTGTTATGGGTATTTAGAGTATCCTAAAGTTTCTAAATCAACTTAAACATTTTTCTTTTGTATTTTCTTCTTCATACTTTTTATACCTATATGACTATAAGTCCAAAAGGTATACTAAATTTGCAATTACGTTTGTGACGCAGAGAAGAATGGAGGGTAGATATTAAATCAAGTGTATGGATCGGATCAGATTATAAAAATAAATCGATTTAGCTATGTATTTCCGTCCGTTTGTCCGTCCGTTCGTCCGCATGATAACTCAAAAAATAAAGGAGCTAGGATTTTGGTATTTTCAGAAATTCGTTTTTATGCAATAGTTGTCAACGCTATTTAAATTCAGTTATTTTGGTTCGAGTAGCTGCCATACAACTTCTTCTTTTATATGAGTATTTCTCTATACCTACTGAAGCTGTATGTTTGAAATTTTGCCAAAAGTAATTAACCGATATGACATAATGTTTATATTACGTTCATACGGGTATCCTAGAGTTGACACAGTCTACTCTACAACACTCTTCCTCCTTTTTTAGTTAAAAGTTTCACTTCTTAATATTTTTTAAAGTTTTTATGAAGTATTTTCCTCATTTTTTCTAAAAGTAAAAAAATCATAGGAGAATAATCAGAAACAAAATTACAAATAAAAATAAAATAAAAAAAAAAAATATCCACTAAACAAACTATTTATAGAAGATTTGTGCAATTTAAAGATGGAAAATTCCTGTTATTTTATATACAAGAAAACTTTCAGTAAAGAAATTTTATATTTGAAAAAAAAAAAATTAAGAAAAAAAAATGAAAACTTTAATTCAGAAAAAAAAAAACGAAATCATTTTTTAGTTAAAGTTTTATCAAAAAACTTTTTCTTTTTTTTTTAACAAAAGATTTTTAAAAAACTGTGTTTTAGAAAACTTAAGTTATAGGCACTTTCGTTTGCCAAATATATTCTAGTTACTATATATACATATAGCGTCGATAAGAGTATAGCGGAGAAAACTATATACATGATTTAAATAGGGTAATAGTTTCTCATATCCTTATTTTAGTGCTAAAAGTCGTTCCAAAATTTTCAATTGTGTTGTATCCTTATATTAATACCAAAGGTAGTTCCCAAATTTTCAATTGAATCATATGCGAGGCCTCTTCAGGTTTCTTGAATAAGCTTATATTTAAGCTTAAAAGAAGATTTACCTGCCGGAGTCAAACCCAATTTTTATGGAAGGCACACTCGAAATTCGTCTGATTATTATTCTTTTATTAGAATAAGAATATATATGCTATATTATGTAATAATTTAAAAAGTTTACAATTTATAAAAAGTATATGAATGCCAAAATACATTAACCTCCATTTAAAATTTTTATATTTTGAACTTAAGTTCTTTGTATAAAAATTCCAATTTTAACAATATTATGATCACGATTTTTAGATAAAACTTTGAGAGCACGTAAAATTTAACAATGTCAAAATAAGGATATTATAGGGATTCAAGCTTATCTTAAAATATAACATATTATATATAATTTCATAAATATATATAAATAAATAAGTATACCTTATACACATGTTTTATATATATATATATATGTATTAAAATAATATTTTGAATCCCAACATAAACACATATTTCAGTTTAGACTTTAGATGATGAAAATTTGTAATAAATATATACTAAGATACATATACATTTATATTTAAAGATTTAGATTAAATTTTCCTAAAAACAAAAACAAAAAGAAAAAACTGAAACATATTTTAAAAGGACGAAAACGAAATATAGTTTTTTGTTCCTTCTGAGAATTTGCCTCAATAATGCCTTTTGTTTTCTAAAATATCATTTAAAGGTCATTATTTTTTTTTTTTTCTAAAAAATTTTCCCCTAAAAAAAATTTTATTTCTAGCTTTTAGATTAAATTTTATTATAAAAATCCATTAAAAATAAAAATAGCCAAATATTATACAAAAAATTATACTAGTAGGTATAATATATTCAAATATATCAATCCTATCTAATTCAACTATTCATCTAAATTAGTATTACATAGTATGATATATCCTTGATTTAGAATAGCAGTATAATATATCCTAGAATAATCACTTAGAAAAGGAAAATTATGAAGGAAAAACTTGGAACAGAACGGGATTAAAACCTAATTTTTGGCTAGTTTTTTATATTTTATTCTAATTTTATGTGATAACTGTTACCCTGTAACCAGAATATAAAATAATGTATTCCATAAGTGTTGGAATAGATGAATATACATAAATATATATATATATTCATATATTTAAATAAATATATATTAAAATACATACATGATACATATATAAATTAAAATAAGTTTTTCATATTATATATAAAGAAAAACCGGAAATTAGCTACACTTTTGAATCAAAAACTAAAAAGTTCATATTCACACAAAAACGTATAAAATTAACATAAATATTTTGTAAAGTTTTCAGTTTGAACGGAAGTGTTTGAAATTAAAAAAAAAAATTTATTATTTATTTTTTATATTAGAATAAATTTGATTCCACTCCAAATAAGGATAATTTTAAAATTTTGAACCCCTAAAAGTATGCAATTTACGTGGTTTTGATTTTCGATTATTATTAAAGGAAGCAGTACTCACGGCATAGAGTTTGAAATTTTGTAGTTAAATGTATTTCTAATGTATAACGGGAACAATATAAGGGAAATTGGTCAAAAGCTACCTAAAAATACATTGGCCTATTACTAAAAGATAGGCAAAGGAAATCTGATGACCAAATTTTGCAAAATACAAACGGGAAAAAAGTTACGAATCAAAAAATCACATTTTCGAAAACATCAACCTTTCACTTTGTACGCACTGCAACAACGCTTTGTCACTAAGCCACGTATTTTACGAATGCCAAGTAACTGACACTACGCTACATGCAAGTAATCAAAACATAAGTGATATGCCAATTACCAACTTGGAATATATTAAAAAATTTTGAAAAATACACGAAGCTTCAATTTATTGGATTAGAATTAAATACTCAAATAACTTTCATTAAAAAAAAACTGTTATACGACCTTTATACAACAATTAAATGCTTGGATATTTCAAAAAAATTTCTACTTAGTCAAATCTTATACTGTTTAAGGTTACTTTTGTAAAATATATAAGTAATTAAGTACTAGACGCTTCAGTCTAGAGAATGCAGGTCCGATCTCCGCACAAATTAAAAAAGTTTTTTTTTTCATAGTTAATCTCCACATTACATTCCGACTATTTCATGTTTTAATAACTTGTCTGGGAAAAAACTGGACACATCTTAAATAGGTTTGTAATAACCAATTAGGACAGCTTCTCTTTTGGGTCCCTGTTATATAACTAAATTTTTATTTTATAATTACATTGTAAAAGCCCGCCCTTTACGTAACTATTATTAAATTAATACTTATATAAATACATTGACTCCGAATACCGCCACAAAGAATCTCATATGTGTATGTAATCAGATTCTGAATGCTAGTAACTAAACTGCATTCGAACACCTGCTATTAAGTTCTCAACTTTTCAAGGATTCAGACAGTGTAAATTTGTAAAACTTAAGCCTGTATTTTTTTCAGTCAATTCGGTCAATTCGGTTAACGGATTTAATTATTTTAAGATTTTGTCACTTAAAATTAATTTATATAAGATAACTTTTACAATTAAAAATATTTTAATAGATATATCACTTAAGTTTTAGCTCAATAAAACGACATTTTAAATTTAAAGGAAAATTATTTTAATTTAAAAAAGTAGAAGAAAAACATACAAAAATAAATATTTTGATGAAAAACTTTTTATCAAACCTTACATATTTTGTGCAATCACTAACTTTATTTTCTCGAGTGAGAATTGAGGAAGTATCAACGCAGTTTTTGCGGTTAAAACTTTTACGTTCCAATGAATTATTAAGATTATAAACTCTGTTTGAATAATTTTATTCTAAAAATGTAACATAATGAATAATTATTTAAATTTAAATATAGAACTAATTAAATTTTTTTTTCTTAGAGTATTTAATCAGATGTTTTTTAGAACACATATTAAAGAGAATTGGTTATAAATCAACCGCATCTGCTAAAAAGGATATTTGGAAAGGTTAGAGTCTGAACTTAAAGTATTTATTGAAGAAATAGATGTTTATTGGGTTTTGAAACATATAATGAAATTATCTATAGATACCGTTTTATTTAATAACTTAATTTGATATAGGAATCAGCACTTTAACGAATAGATGGATGAGATAAAATTCAAGTATTGAAGTATAACAGAGAAGAATGACTTATTAGGAATTGATTCGGAGAACCATATTTTTTTAACACAAATTTTAAGGATCAATAATATTTTATTAAAAAAAATTTTGGATTTGTTTTAAAAAAAACTATCTATAATATTTTTTATTTATTTTGAAAACTTCAATAAAAGTATAAATCTGATCGTTCTATGAAGTCTGTCTTAATTCGTTGATTATATGAAAAATATCCTCAAATTTTGACCCAGAACTTTTTTAATATGTAAACTTGAGTACTTTTTTCCTTTATTTTGAGGACTTTTTCAAAATTGTATATTTTTAAATACAAAAGAAGCCCCCAAAACTACTTTTATAGAATATATGACAGTTAAATTAAGTTCGACTATAAGAACTTTTATATATTATTATATTTAACATTTATTGTAAAGCTGTCTTGTTTTAAAACCAACAGAGATGAAGGTTTTTCCGGTACAAAAACATTATGATTTTTTCTATCCCAAATGCAGCATTCAACATGCATCTGCCCCAAAATGCTTCGAAACAAATGATTGGATTCCTGATTTTGTAACCTTCTCCTTGTTTTCATAAATTATAAGTTAGCCACAATTAGCATTAGGGAATTTTAAGGAATAATAATAAATATAATAATTGAGAAGTATTAGGGAATAATAGGGAATAATAATATTATTATTAATAATAGTAACACGGAATGCCATCCACCAAACCCGCGCTCAACAAATGAATTCTAAGTAATCATATTTAAGTTTTTATTTTAAATTGAAAAATTGTTAAATGCCACAATGAATTATATTAATCAGTTGTTACTAACTAATAAAAAAATTTGTGTTTTGCATAAATATCGACCAAGACGAAGTGAACTGATTTTAGAATATATTCGCTAGATAAATACTGCCATTCAATTAGTAGTTCAAACATTTTTTACAAAAGATAATAATTATAAACAAAAATTTCGGCGTTATTGACTTTATTCTAAATAATGGTTAATCAATTTAAATATATTTAATAACCTCGGTCATGCAAACATCGAACGGCGATTTTTTTCAGAAAAAATTTTAATTATATTTGTTTTTATAAAAACGGCCATATATAGCTGTGCGTTTGCGGCTTAAAGTGATTTTTTTTCTGTAGTTAAACTTTCTCCCTACGGAAGGGGAAGGATACGATATATAGTATCATTCAGATACAATCTGATGCCAAATACTACTACTAAGAAAGACGACGAAAGTCTCTTTATTTTAAGAAAGTCATTATTATATTTCAGAGTTGATCAAATCTGTATTTATTTATTTATTTATTTATTTTTCAAATTAATCGCATAATCAGTAATTAATAATTTATATATCTTTAATAATAAATACATTTATATACCAATATAAACAAATACAAAGTATAAAAAAATAATTTAGTTGAATAATATAATTCACAGATAAAGAATACCATATAACTCAAATTCAAAATATTACAATATAAAACAAAAATAGTTTAAAATCTAAGACGTTTCTACATGTTATAAGGCCTAGTAAGGCCTAGTAGTATCTCATGTTTAAATTGTATGTAGAATTCAATTAGACCAATTCTAATAACACGAATATAATATGACCCCCTGTTCCAACATGTACTTATGGTATAGACAGGCAAGCTTATTAGCCTAACAGTTCAACAGTTAGCGCTTAAAAAAACAAGTGATGAAAAAAAACCAAGGGTTTTTAAAAAAGCACATTTTCAAAATTATATTGTATTACATACTGAGTTTAACTTTGGAAATATTTACTTGGAAATAGTTACTAATGACTTATAAAATTTACTGCTAACAGTAAATTTTTTATTTATAAGTTGTTATAGCCCTTCAATGGGGATGGTTGTCAAATTTCTCAAGAATCTAACTTCAACTCCCCCCTCATCCTCTAATTTTTTGGGTTCTAGGAATTAAATTGTGAATTACACAAAAATTTGGAATTTTACTTAGAATTTTATTATCTAAGCAAAAATGCTTAAAACTGAGAGACACTTTTTTCAATTTAAGGAACCCCTTTAAAATTTAAGAAAAACCTTTAACATATGTTAAAATATAATGTTGGACCTTTAAATTTTGTATATAAATAAAAAATAAATTGGACAGGTATTCAAGTTACAGGTGCTTAAAAATAGCATAATTTCAATTTTCGGGCCCTTATAGCTCCTAAACAGGGGGCTTGACAAAAAAATTTTGTTAACTGACTCCTACTATTTTTTTAGGATCTAACTTCTCCCAAAATTTCAAGATCCTAGCTTAAACCGTTTAGAAGATATGTGGGGCCAAAAATTTTGCAAAAATTGAGTTTTATATAATGGTAAATTTTAGTACCGTATGGCAACCCTATACATTTAAGCGACATATTTTTGTAAAGTCTATAAAAGCAGCTATCTAATACCGTTTTTCGATTGAAAATAGACCTAACAGAACCCTTGTTATATCAATTTAAATATAGGGCTTTTTTGGAAATTTCAGGGGCTGTAACTTCGTCACCCTTCAAAATTAAGAAAAACCTTTGACATATGTTTAAATATAATTATAGGGCTTTGAATTTTGTCTATCGCTAAAAAAAAATTTGGACAGGTATTCAAGTTACAGGTGTTTAAAAATAGCAAAATTTCAATTTTCGAGCCCTTATAGCTCCTAAATAGGGGGCTTGACAAAAAAATTTTGTTACCCGCTTCCTATTAATTTCTAAGTATCTAACTTCTCCCAAAATTTCAAGACCCTAGCTTGAACCGTTCAAAAGATATGTGTGGCCAAAAATTTTGCGAAAATTGAGTTTTGCCTAATGTTAAATTTTAGTACCGTATGGCAACCCTAAACATTTGCCTCGTAAAAAAAGCTTAAGAAATTTATAAAGCTTATGAAACCAGCTATCATTTGCCGTTTTCAGATTGAAAATATATGTAACAGAACTCTTGTTATAACAATTTAAATATAGGGCTTTTTCCAACTTTGGGGAGCTGTAGCCCCGTAACAGGTGGGGCTACAGAAAAAAATTCTTCTACGAAATTATTTTTTTTGCAACAACTACCCATGGTTAAAATTTCGTTTCTCTATTTCAAACGGTGTAAAAGTTTTTGTAAACATACGGACGGACAGAGTGAAGCTATATAGGCACATTTTTACAAAATTTTTTGAAAATGTGCTAAAAAAACGATCCCCTACCGCATACACAATGTGATAACCGAATGACTGAACCTTTTCTTTTCAAGTGTGGCATGTATTTTATACTATGATATAAATTATAAATTTAATTTTTTTTTTTATTGAATGGTATCTGAACAGGGTTTAAACCCGAAACTCTTCTATTAACAGGCCGATATCCTAACGACTACGCCACTGGATGATCCAATCTTATTAAATTATTAAATACATAGTTATCTCTTTAATTTAAGATAATTTTTAATAATATAATTTTCTGACATTTAAAGTATGAAGTCTCATTTTTTTTAAAAAAAAGTTATTTTCTTAAGCACCTAATCGAAATTTATATAAAGTTATAAATATTTATAATTGAATTTTAATTTAAATTTTTTTTTTTATATTTGCCCATTTTTTTTTAAATTTGAACAGCTTTATACAAAACCATCAATAAAATAAAATCTCCCCTATGAAAAGTTTTCTCGAATATTATATAAAAGGTCAAAGTTTTTTTTATAATTTATAATATATGTATACAACTAGATATATATATATATATAAAATTTTACATAATATTTTAGTAACATATAATAGAATTTTAGAAGTATTATTGCAACATAAGATAAGATTTATGATAGTTCGAAAACAAACAAACTGAAAAAAAAAGTTTTTCATAAAAAAAGTAATAAATTTTACAAAAACAAAATGGAACTGGGTCAGAGAATTATAAAATTATTTTGTGAAATTTTTAATATCTACATAAAAGCAGAATATTATTTTTCTATTTATTTTGATTTAAAATGGTTTTTTTTTTTTTTTTTGAAAACTTTTATTAAAACAAAGTATTAGTATTAAATTATTGTATATTATATAATTTTATATATATACAAAATACTATATATAAAAAAATTGTAGATAAATAAATCATATTATATAAAACAAATTATTAGAAAAAAATATTTTGAAAAATTCTGTTATAATTAAATCGCTTTTAAATTTAAGTTTAATTTTTTAAAATAAAATCATAAATTTCAAAAGTGTCTTTGGAGAAATTTTCCCTTCAAATGACATTTTTAAACTTTATTTGAAAGTTTATTTGTACATCATTATATTATAATAATCAAAAAAGTTGTGTGAATCTCTTATAAATTATAGTCTGCAAGAACATATCTTAATAAATTGGGTTGGTTTCATAATTCCAAAAATTAAAATTCAAAAAAATTAAAATTCCAAAAAAAAAAATCCCACAAAAAAAAAATATTCTTAGAGTAAACCAAGAGAAATTTTAGAGTTGGATTCAAAATTAGGATTGCCGCTTTTTCCAGAATATTCATATATATGTATATGTGAGGTTCTCAATTAGGAAGAATTTTGGGATTTGTTACAATATTAGTAAGTTTGTTATAAATTTTGATTTTTGGGGATTTTTTTTTGTGGAATTTTTTTTTTTTTGGAATTTATTTTTTTTGGAATTTATTCTTTTGGAATTTCGTACCCAACTCAATAAATTTTGTTTATAACTTGAAAATCTGGTTCTTGGAAAAACCTTGAAAATTTGTTTTTAAATTACCATCTTAATTATATTTTTCAAATAAATAATATTAAAATCTGCTTTAAAATAACGGTACTTCCATGTATTATTTTTTAAATGATTCAGTTATTATTAGCTATTCTCACGAAATTTAATATTATTTTAACAGTAGTCAAAACCTAACAATTCTAAGAAGTCAAAACCTTCATCCGTTTATTTTTAAAAGAAACTTTTGTGCTGATCTATAATTTTCATATCATATATGATGAGTCCAAATTAAAATATTTTTTATTTTAAGGAAAAAATTTTCAATTTGGGCTGAAAATTCTCAATTAAAGAGCAAAAATTAATTTTCAGAATAAAGTGTTTCTTTATAATTATTATAATTTTAGAGTTCCGATACGACATGTCGCTTTCCAAAACCTTGCAAATGAAAATCTCGTATTTTAAAATTTTTAGAATTAAAATCTCCTTTTTTGTCCCAAATCTCTGTCTGTATCTTTTTCGAAATTCTTAGATTCATATATAATGTATTTTATTACGGGCTGCCTACGAAATCTATTTCAAAAAAAATTAAAAAAAAAAAAATTTTTTTCAATATATACTTTTATTTAAGTAAAACTAGCCCCATAAAATGTATAGAAAATAAAAACTTAATGATAATTTTGGGGAATTCGTTACTGTTTCAATAAAAAAGTAAATTGCTGGTATAAGAAACAGTACTTTTAATGTTTAAAAACTTGTAAGCTTAAAATATTGAAAATTTCCATTTACCAAAAATTTGGTGGTAGATCTTTCGCATTTAAAAGTGTTTTAATTAAAAAGTAAATTACTGAAATGAGAGACAGTTTTTCTTTCTGTTAACCTTAAAAATTTATTATCTTTTAACTAGGATCGAACTTGAATTTTTATATTATTAATGGACTTAAAATTCGTAACCCTTATTGGCATGATGATCAAACTAAAAAAGTTTAGAAAATCTAAAAAATCTTAAATAAACTTTTGTTGATATTGGTTAGATTATTACGGCACAATTTATAAAAATTTTAAAATTTAGAACAAAAACGAGGTTTTTATTTAACAAGATTTTAAGAACCGAAATATAGTACCGGCCCAAATTTTAGTTATAATTTATAACCACTTTTTTATATTGTCTTTTAAAAATAGCCATCTCTAAAATGTTATGAATTTTAGTTCTACGCTATTACGAATATATGAATGTACTCGCAGTTTTATATTTAACTTTCTTAATACTGAACTAAGAAATTGTAAACATTCAAATTACTTATAACTAATCTAATTTAGTTCAATATTAAGTTAATTAATTATTCGAAAATTAATGCATATTCAATTTAAAGATACAATTGACCTTTAACAGCTTTAGTATTTTTTATATAATTTTAATAAAAGAATAAAAATCAAAAATATTGTGTAAATAAGGTATAATAGGTAAAATCACTTAATTTTAATAACATCAACAACTTAATAACCTTATTCTAACTAATACAATATTTGAAAAACACAAGGTAAAAATATGATCCGTAAATTAAAATTTAGATTAAAAAACAAAAAAAAATTATTTTCATCCCTTAATATTCATTTAGTTGAAACAGATTTAGAAAACTCATTTCAAATTTATATAAATTACCATAATTCCTTAGATTAATGAGATATCAAATCATGATACCATTTATTTATAATATATTTTGTTGTTGTTGCTGTTGTTGTAATTTTTTTTTTTTACTTCCTTTATTAAATTAAACAATTTTTATTTTGTTTTTGTTGTTTTTTTTAAATGTTTCTATTGAAATCTTTAGAAAAAAAATATTTAAACCTTAATTAACATTTTACCATCATTAACAATATTGTTATCATTTAAAAATAATCTTTAATAAAGAATACTAAATGTTAACTGTATATTATTATATAGGCTGTCAATATTGAAAAAAGATCTGTCAGATTTCATTTTGAAAACACAACAACAACAAAAACCAAAAATTAAAACAAAAAAGGACTTGAAAAAAAAAAAATGACTACCAAAATCATATTAGATCAGAATATTCTTATTGTAATCACCTCAATCATCATCATCACCTTATTATGAATATTATCATCTCATTAAATCTTATACAGTTAAGTGTAGATACTTTATTTCAATATTGTTATACCATCTTTACCCAGTTAAAAATTGAATGGTTTTCAATATTGAGGTTCAACTAAATTAAATTATATTATAAAAAAAAGGTCCTTTATTATTTAATTTTCTGTTTTCTTGGTATGTGTATTTGTTTTTGCTTTTATTATTATTATTTTGTTTCTGTTCCATTTTTATTAAAAATTATAAAAAAAAAAATCAAAAATTACCAAAATATAAATTTTAAATATACATATATATATACCAGAAACTTTTGATTGAAATTTAAAAATAAAATTTAATGTAAATTGTTATTAATATTATTATTATTATTATTATTATTATTATTATTATTATTATTATTACTTTTTCAAAGTATTTGAGTTTAATTTCAAAAGATAGAGAAAGACAAAGAGAGATAAGGAAGAGTTCAGAAAAACAAAACATTTTTTAATGTTTTTTTCACAACTGAAATTATCTGTCAAAAATAACATAAAGGTTCAGAAAGGAACTTTTTTACATTATTGAAAGAAGGTGTAATAATTTTTAACCGTTATTGAAATACAACGAAGCAGTTTACATGGAAATGTTTCAATTTCCAGAAATAGAAATTCACAACATATAGCGAAAATGGCAAAGAAAAAATAGAGTCCGGAGCAATAAGACCTAGTTACTCAATGGGGTTGGGAAATAAGGCGTAATTCGGAAAGTTTCGGAGTAGAGTTTATTCTCATTCCAAAGGGAATTATATTATTTCAATTTCGAATTTGTAGTCGACTGTAAAATTCTAATATTTTTTACAGGTTTTAAATAATTTTCTATATTCTAGACAGCCCCGTGAACTAAGTACCCTCCCCTTTAAGTCATTCTTTTTTTGCTTGAACCATTCTTCACAACTCTCTTTGTACTCCTCTTAAAGGAATGAGAATTGCTGCATCTGTTACCACACCCTACTACTGAAACACACACATCTCCAAGTAAGTAGGCGCAAGTGTAAGTGCTGCGTCGCGTACTTCTGCAATCGCTAAATATTGCAATTTAGCCTTTATTTCTCTTTCAAAGTGAAGGCTTTGTTACTATTGGCTTTATATCACTCTGAAAGCTACATTTACTAAAACAAGGATGAGCTCAAATCACTTTATTTAACATTTAAAAACCTTATTAACTATTTAAATATTCTATTAGGGACAATGAAAAATTTCGAGAACCAAGAATTGATCTTTTTAGGCTACGCAATTTTTTTTTGGGTATTGTGCGTCCTTAATTTAATTTTAAAAAATTTGATATATTATAGACCTTGTATTTAATTTCACATCATTCAGATATTTGAAAATCTGGATAAAAATTATAATTTAAGTCACAGCGATTAGTGTATATTAGGAGATACCTATGAAGCGGACAGTAAGCTTGTACAACTAAAAGTTCAATAAAAACAACAAAAAAGAATGAAAAAATTTCCATCTCATTTATATTTTTGTACTACGATTTAGAATATAATACTTTCCTTTTAACTCCCCAATTCATAACTAAACCAAAGCCAGATTAGCTTAAAGCTTTTGCACAAATAAAGCTTATTAATTATTATTAATTTAAATGTATTTAGTCTTCTTATAAAATTTTGTAAAAGCAAACGTATATGTATGTACATATATGTATTCTGCCATGCTAAGGAAAAAAGTCGTAAGCGCCGAAAGTGACTTTTCGGGATAATGGAATATTTGACATCAGATAAATATCTCCTAACTTTGTACTAAGAAAAAATGTCACATATCTCGTTGTAAATTCATGTAAAACTTATTTGTTTTTCAAAAATTCAAAAATAATTCAACATAGCGATGTGCGAATATAAAACACTAAAAGCCAAATTACCTAAAACCAAGAAAATGTTGAAACGACTATCTTTCTTAGAACGGTAGTATTATTCAATAATTTTTACTTTTTAATTTCAATTTCCGAAATATATAAAAATTATTAATACAAATATGTAATCTGTGATTTAAAAACCTGCGTCTCAAACAAATAATAATGTTACTTTAAATTCTGTTTCTTTAAAACTCCATTAAAATTTAACGCAATTTAAAACCACAAAAAAAAAAAACAAATGGCGGAATCCACAAAAAAAAACCGTTATAAACAAATAATTATCGATCATAAAATTTTTTTTTATTTTATTGAAATTCTTTATTATATTACAGGGAACGTGTTATTACCGTTAAAGTTTTTTTTAAATAAAAAACGCTTACAGTAAAGTAATTCTTTTAATATCAATATATATATTATATATATACGTTAAATAATGTACTCGTATATACAAACATATACATAATTTTTTTTTTTTTTTTTTAATTTTTTAAATCAATTTTTACCAATATTTCTTTATCCTACAGGCAATAAACACACAGGACATGATCTCTTAAATTTTCAAAACTATATTAAGCTAATCACTTATGGATATGACATAAATATATATATATATATATATATACATATACCCAAGTACCTACAAAGGTATGGAACGGCCTTTCCATTTTCACGGAAAAAAAGAAAAACAAAACAAAATAAATAAAAAAAAAACAACAGAATTTACAGGACATTTTTATTGTTTTTTTTTTCGTTGTCAAAAAAAAAAAAAACAATAAAAATTTAAAATAAAACAGAAGAATTAAAATAATAAAAAAAAAAAAATTTAAATAACGAAAGACAAAAAAAAATTGTAAAACGGTAAAAACGAGGTCATAAAATTTTATGAACATTTTACAAGAAGCCCTACCCCCAAAACGCCAACGAAAATAAAATTTATACGAAATAAACGAAACCGTGGAAAAATGAACAAACGAACGTTTAACATTTTTTTTGCTTTTGTTTCTGTTGTACTCAATAAAAGGGATAAAAAATATATAACGGGAATTATCATCCAGCAGATTGCAAGTTTTTTTCTTTGTTTTTTTTTTTTTTTTGAATTTTTTTTCTTGTCGAAAATTTTTCAAAAAACAATTTAGAACAAAATAAGCTAATTCATTTTAGAATGGCTGTCTATTTCATTTTAAAATATGAATGTCGTGGAATAGAACGTGAGATAGAGATAAACCAGGTTCTGTAAAACTGTATTTTAACTGTAAATTGATCAAATTTGAAAAGTTATTTACGCAGTCCGACTAATTGCGGTGTTAAAATCCTCCAATGTCTTCAAAACAACTGATTTTTTATGGTTTATACTCATTTAACGCATTCCGAAATGTTTTCATCTTAATACAAGTGTATTACTTAGCCAAAAAGTAGCTCATGTCATTCAATTCGTACTGTGTGTAGTTCGAAAATTTTATAATTGGATTCCCGCTGAAATTTTTTAAATGAAACAATAGGTACCTATGCTTTATAGTAGAATTATTTACTTTAACTAAAAGTATAGCAAAAATAATCCAAGATATTTTAAGACTCAATTCATAGCGCAAAATTACATGCAATCCGGTTGACCTGAACTTAGTTTAACATTACGGAGCTTCAAATTATTATTTTAGAGTTTAGTTTTTGAAATAGAGATTTGAGAGAATCATTAGATTTGAAATACATACACCTTTAATTACACGGAATCAAACTATTGAACCTAGTTTTAATTTTTAATTTGAAAGACTTTGAAAAATTAGAACATAGTCATGGTACCTTTTATTTAGAATTTAAAATTAAAAATTTAGGTTTTCAACTTTAAGCTTTTGTATATTGAATTTAATTGTGTAAATAATCCATGTCTAATTTAAATACTGAATCAAGGCTTTGAAATTAGAACTTGCTATTTTTTAGGCAAAAACATCTTAAACCTCTAGAAAAGTTTTAAAAAAATTACTTCACAGTGTAAAATACAAGTCTAAATATTCATAGATTATTTGTATCAGACAATTTCTTAGATCAAGTATAAGTTAATGTGGCTCATTTAGTGAACCATCACAATAAACTGAAAGTCATCATTTACAAGGGTTAGTGTGTTAGTAAAATTATGCTACTCTGCTATAAACACTATAAAATAAAGTTAATCAAATTAAGTTATTAAAATAAAAGAAAATAAAGTTAAAACATGCCAACAACACTGATCCTAGCATTAAAAATGCAAGTTAATTTTTTTGAATGTTAAATATGTTATACTAACTACGAGAAATACTCATGGTTGCGTAAAGTCTGGCTCTCAATGTCAATATGTTAACGTTAGTATCAAAGAGCTCAGACCTTAAATTAATCTCTCCTAACATACGCGAAATTGGCTCGAATTTACCGTAGTCTGTATAGTGGTGTAAAATGTTAAAGAACTCGACCGATCTTAAATTATTAAAATTTTTCCTAAACCTCATTTGTTTACGAATAATAGGTGAATTAATTTAACCGCGAATAATTTGCTGAACAAATATTATATCCGCCACCAGGCGGCGTGATTGAAGAGAGTTCATATTAATAAGAAGAAGTCTAACTTCATATGGCGGAAGTAGACGATTGTCTGTAAATGCTAAAAAGTTAACTTTAATTAAATTTTAAAACTTCATCTCAGTTTTTAAATGTTGTTTTTAAGAAACCTTAATTTCCAACATTATCTGAAATATATTTTAAATTTTTAGTATAAATAACGTTGTATGTACTGTATGTGTAACAAACGAAATTAAAATCTAAAACAATACAAAAAAAAAAATATTTTTAGTATATGTGTCTTGTACATTGAAATATTCGATTTTTACTACAGAGGTTGGTTCCGATTAAAATTGTTAGTCATGTGTTTTTTAAAAAATAAATTTTTAGAATTTGGTTATTTTTTTTTTTTCTGAACCAAAACGTTTGTTAATTTCTTTCAAATATATTTCATAAAACGAATTCCATAGAAATTAAAAGCAATTAGGCATGGTTTGGGGGTCAAAAATTTCAACTTCTATACCTTGAAAACATAAGTGAATACACTAGTGAAATAAATGAGTTATACGAGTACATATGGTTTTTTAAATTTTAAAACAATCACAAAAACAGGACAATATTCCCAACAGATTATTTAATATTCTTTACTGAAGCTCTGTTTTCTTAATAAGAAAAAGCATCTCTTTTAATTCAGCTAAATGTATATCGAACTTGTAAAGTACTTAAGTACAGTAGCAAGTACATTTACTTGATACTCATTATTTTTTCAAATACCAGTATTACTTAGATTTCGAATCTTTCAAAATTTAGTTATAAGTAAATATGTAATCTAATAAAAATACTTATAATTCCAAGAAAGGAATTACATTTTGAATATAACTTTTGCAATTTGTTTTTAATATTTAAGTATTTTCGAGTCATAAGTACCAAGAAATAGCTTAAGTTTTTAGAAGACAATTATTTTACAAGTATTCAAGTATTTTACAAAAATTTTTATTTATAAAGTTCAATTACATTTGAATATGTACTTAGAAAATAATACTTTTAGTACTTGGCAATGGAACAAGTATCAGTTAATGGTATTGGTAATTGTAAATATAGAGGCCTGATATATGGTACTTCAAACTAACTTACTTCATCTGTTATGTCTTCTCACTTCTTTAATACTTGTATGAAGTCCGGTATTTACTTATAGCATATACATATGTTTGTCAAATTCTACAGCAGATGAAGTTTCCAAAAGGAAGGATTTAAATCAAAGGATGAAAAGTGCTTCTAAAACAACTTTTATTTAAGTTGTTAATGCAACTTAAGCAACTTCCAAAGTAGTTAATTAAGAAATAAAATTTGTTATATAAAAAAGTTATATATTTAAGAAGAAATTGACAATTTATAAAATAGAAAAGAAAAAGAATGAATAAGAAAATAAAATGTGACCCGGGATTTCTATTTAAACATAAAAAAACGGAAATTATTTACTCTTTAATTCCCTAACTGTAAAAGGTTTAAAAAGAAAACCATTACAACAAACTTTTACAAATAAAAGTATTATGGAATTCTTTATAAAAGTACAAATTAATTACTTTTATACTGAAATTATCTTTAACTCAGTTTTTATACTTTCATACTTAGCACAAAGTTTACGAATGTTTTTAATTTAAACTGAATCTTTAAATTAAAAATATTGCAAACGAGGCATAATTAAATGCTGATCTGAAAAGATTTAAGTGACTTGGGTTTTCAAATTATCAACTAAGAATTTAGCTTTTGAATTGAGTAGAAATTATAGTCGCAATCATTAAATTTCAAATGTCTACACATTCAATTTAATAGTGTTTGGACTTTATTTTCCAGGTTTTGAAACTTCGTCCTTCAAATTCGATTAATGGTCTTGATTATTGGGCGAGATGAATTATTGACAATATCTTGCCTTAAATTGCACTACATCGTTCTTCAGTTAAGTTCCTTCAAAATTATAACAAAGTATTGGAAATTTATTTAAAATCCAAGATAAAAATTGAATTTGTGTCAACTTCGAATACTGGGAATACTCTTGCTATAAAAGATTTAAGATTTAATAATATACTTTGATTACTATAATGGGGGATTCTAAGGTTTAACTAGTATCCGCGAAGGACCAAATGACTATATATAAAAGATAGCTGGTGTTGCCTGCTTTCAAAAAATATACAGCTTTAATGGCGCATATTATCCTTTAAGGACGAAAAGGACATTTAAAAGTATCCTTGTTATTTTAGTCTATTTTACAAAAACCGTTATAATTAGCGATCTGTTCAATATATATGTATTCAGTTCAAGCTAATAATTAAGTCGTTAGTCTGGAGAATATTTTACCGTTTATTTGATGACGATAGGTGCTGCCGTTTTTGAGATATTGTAGTTCAAAGTTGAAAATTTTTGCAAAAAAAAAAATTTTTAACATCTTTTCTCTAAAACTCATATTTTTTAAAATTTTGCAAAGAAACCCCCTAAATATTTTTACATCGTTGGAAAGCTCTTAGTTTTTTCTATAATTTGGGCATAGTATGTCTATATTAAAGCGTTTAGAAGATATAAGCATTTATGATATAAAAAAATTTTTGTTTTGTAATTTTTTTTGTATAAAAAAAAATGTTGATAAGTATTACAATTTTTTCAGCCGTACTTTTTAAATGAATTAAATAATTTTATTATTGAAAAAAAATTTTTTAATATGTTATAAATATGTTTCCAGGTATAAATAAAAAAAAATACAAAGGGTTGGGTACGAAATTCCAAAAAAAAAATTTCATTTCCGAAATTCCATTTTCATAATTCCAAAAAAAAAAATTCCAAAAATCAAAATTTAATGACAAACTATTTTTTAAAAACCGTAATTTTTTACATGCATATTTCAACAAATAAAAATTTTAAATAGTGGGGGCTGCCGCCCCCAAACCCCCGCTAAACAAATTATTGAAACCCTGATTTTGAATCGAACTCTAAAATCCCTCCTAATTCAGAATCTCACTCTTTTTTACATGCATATTTCAACAAAAAAAAATTTATAAATAGTGGGGGCTGCCGCCCCCAAACCCCCGCTAAACAAATTATTGAAACCCTGATTTTGAATCCAACTCTAAAGTCCCTCCTAATTCAGAATCCCACTTATACAAATATATAAATATTCTGGAAAAAGCGTATAATCCTGTAATTGTAGCCAACTATAAAATCTCTCCTAATTATTTTTTACATGTATATTTTAACAAATAAAAATTTATAAATAGTGGGGGCTGCCGCTCCCAAATCCCCGCTAAACAAATTATTGAAACCCTGATTTTGAATCCAACTCTAAAGTCCCTCCTAATTCAGAATCCCACTTATACAAATATATAAATATTCTGGAAAAAGCGTATAATCCTGTAATTGTAGCCAACTATAAAATCTCTCCTAATTATTTTTTACATGCATATTTCAACAAAAAAAAATTTATAAATATTGGGGGCTGCTGCCCCCAAACCCCCGCTAAACAAATTATTGAAACCCTGATTTTGAATGCAACTCTAAAATCCCTCCTAATTCAGAATCTCACGTATACATATGTATAAATATTCTGGAAAAAGCGTATAATCCTGATTTTGTAACAAACTCTAAAATTCTTGCTCGCTAAAGCTATGGAAGTATTTTTTAAATTTTTTTTTGGAATTTTTTTTTTTGGAATTTTTTTTCTTAGAATTATTTTTTTTCTTTCTTTGGAATTTTGTAAATTTGGAATTTTTTTTTTGGAATTATGACACCATCCAACAAAAAGGCAAAATAAATTTATGACAAATAAAGTATGAAAATGTATTTTTTAAAAAAATTGTTGTGTCAGTTTTTCATTCATGTTCTCTGGTGGGGCTATTTGTCAACATACACCATACTTATTATATACTGTTGGAAAGAGTGTCAAAAGACCTTTCTAATAGAATAATAAAAAATACAGGGTGTTTTTGAAAATTTCATAGTTATAGTGGTTTTTTTGAAAGTTCAAAATTTTTTTTTTTTTTGTTTTAAATTTCCACTTGAAATTGCAATATCTCCAAAACGGCAGCACCTATCGTCATCAAATAAACGTTAAAATATTTTCCAGACCGTCATCTTAATTATTACCTTTGATGAATATATATATATTGAACAGATCGCTAGTTATAACGGTTTTTGTAAAATAAACTAAAATAACAAGGATACTTTTAAATGTCCTTTTCGTCCTTAAAGGATAATATGCGCCATTAAAGCTATATATTTTTTGAAAGCTGGCAACACCAGCTATCTTTTATATATAGTCATTTGGTCCTACGCGGATACTAGTTAAACCGTAGAATAGCCCTATAATGTCTTCATAAGTCTCAAATCTTTCACTTTAAAATATTATGTCTATAACAAAATAAGAAAGTCTGCTTATTCTGATACGAAACCTGAAATTGATATTTTGACCTGCTGCTGGCAGCCCTGTTAATGGCTAACTGACTGAATTTATTTGTTGTGATTATAGCTACCTATCAAATTCTAAAAACTTAAGATTTTTTAGATACTGTTAGGTTAATAAGTCTATTTATACCATAGGTACATATTGGAACAGGGGGAATATATCATACTTTCATTACTACAAAATATCTTAATAAATTCGGCATACAATTTAGACATGAGTACCTTGGCCTTATAACATGTAACCACGTTTTAGATTTTCAATAGATACAATTGTTTTTATTATAATATAATGTAATAATTCCATATTTAAATTATAAGCTTTTACTGTATCTGTGACTTATATTATTCAATTAAAATATTTGTATAATATTAAGGTTCTTGTATTTAATAATACAGAACTTTCATTGTTTGTCATGCCATAAATTCCAACCCAAACTCAATGTAAGTGAGTCCAGTCATTTAAAAACCAGATTAGAGTGTTTTTACGTTTACTGGTATTTAAACTTGGTGCTCTCGATTGAAAGGTCGGCACTTTAACCTTAAGTTCCATCCAACAGATAAATAAATATTTAACTGTAAATCAAACATGATAAACAAAATCGGGGAAAGCATTAAGGAATACTTTATATTATTATAATTACTATATATATAATAGTATATAGAAAAAATAATAATATGAAGTTTTAAAGTTAAAATACAGTATTAAAGAGGAACGTCAGGAAAAGATAAGTCACTTTATATTACATAACAAAAGAACTGTAAAAAAAAACTGGATCCATAGTTATTCTGACTGCTGAAGCAGATGATAAAGTTACAGTAAAAGTTTATTTGCATATGGAAGTTATTTCAGAACAGTTTTAAGGAAGAAGAAAACTAACATAAGACAGAACAATGAATGAAAAAAAATAAAACGAAAAATATAAGGAAATATAAACATAACTAAACTCAAAAAAAACAATCTATTATTTGAAATTAATTAACCATAATTTGAATTCGGAAGTAAAAGTTATTTTTCTTAATTCAAAGATTTTTCCTATGGTTTTGTTTTAATTAAACCAGATTTTTCTTTTTTATTGTATTTATTCGATTTTATTCTGAAATAATTTTTAATTATTCTAATTTATATTTTTTTATACATACCTAATTATTAAAATACTCTTGTTATTTCAAGAGTTTTAAGATAAAAGTTTATTTAAAGTAAGTATTCTAATATATTTTGTTGTATGAGGCTGTATGGAAAAAGTCCCCAAAATTTGTTATAACAATCTGTCCCAGTTAATATAAGTGAGCTGCCTACAATTCCCCTACTGAGCAAGTTATTGGAACCTTGGGTGTTCAAGTCTGAAATCTCTTCTAATCTTTTTTAATAAATAATAAGTCAGGAAGAAGCATTTAATAAAATGCTCCTTCGCTAACCAATTTATTGAAACCCTAATTTTCTGGTCATATCTTAAATCCTACCTAACTTTAGACATAATATATCAGCAAAGCTTTTAATAAAATGCCTCCCTATTTATAATTATGGAAAAAGGGACAGCTTTAATTTTGAATTCTACCTTAAAATCCCTCCGAATATAGGATCCCACCTATAATGATTTTGGGATAAAGGGAAAACCTTAATTTTCTCAGAGATGCTAAATGTCGATTAACTACTTATTTAAATTTAATAAAATGTTTGCCAAAAATAAAAATTAAAATAATCCACTAATTTAGGAACGTTTTCCATTTTTGTTTCTGTCACTTTTTTCATGGTATTTTGGGGTTTTTTTGCATATGATATAAGTCCCCAAATTTGGAGTTTTTGTCAGTTTTGTCTTGGAGACTTTTTTCGTACAGCCGTTTAATGAGTTATGAGAACAAATATTTGTAAATGATAAAAACATTTATTAATTAATTAAATAAAAAAAGGTTATGAAATTTGATACAACAATCTAATTACTATCGGAAATGAAGTAGTATTTTTGAACTTTAATTATATAAATAATTAATTTTTCCGTTAACTACCTAGCCCTACAAATATTCCACGTTAAGGTTTTGAAATTTAAAGTTAACATTCGTTTTGATATTGCAAGCTTTTCTGGATATAAACCTTTTTAGAAATGCTTAAAAATTGATCTGATAGTTTTAGATGCTTCTCTGTATGCATCCTGCATCCTAAATCCATTTGTTTAAGGGCAGTATTTCAAGAGGCAGTATTTCTCATGTTAATAGTTAAATACGTGCCTTTTATTCGATTTGTCAACTCATTTCACCAATCTCTGTTAAAAATTGTAGCAATCGTTGTCATTTGGTATCACATAAATTGTGAGTCATCTATCACATCTTATAGCCGATCCTGTCAAATAATCAACATCTCTTATTATATTCGTTTAAATTTTGAGAGAAAAAATATAAATTTTTCGGAGAAACGCTTACTTTATTATATTAAATCTCAATAACTTTGAAATTTATCACACACATTTCTAACCTCACGCTAGAGAGTGTTCAACTTTTAATCTGTGCACAGTGAAAACAACTCATTTTAAAATTATTTTAGAAATTGTTTTTGTAATTGATTTAATATTAAATTCAATTAAATTTTCAGTAAAATTACAGCTTTATAAAATTTGCAATATAAAATTCATTGAAAAGGAATGTTATCATGAACATTAATTCTAATACCAAATAAAAGAACTCTTGAATGGACATTTGAGATTTAAAAATCCCATTTAAAGATTGATACACTTATGTTTAGACTATGTTTCTGCTGGCACTATCATTTAATACATAATTCTATATTTCTTTATTCATTATGAAAATTTCTAAAATCACATTTACTTGTTTGTAAATTTTTAATTAACTGTTATTTAAAATTTTAAAATTTCAAAAACTTTTAAAATAAATATTCATGAAAAACAAATAGTTCAAATTCATGAAATTAATCTTTAAAATTTCCGTTAACAATTCTGATTATTATCTAACCAAAAAATTTAAAGATTATCATATTTCGAATTATCATCCATTTAAATACCTGAATAATTTATATGGATGAACCATATTCATATACACAAAATCTCAAGCCCTTCTAACACGTTAGATTCGGTTAGAGATATTGTTTTCAAATTGCACCCAATAAAAGAATTGGTGCAAAATCTCCATTTCAAATCAAAATACAACTATTCTTTTAAAATATTTTGCCAGATCTCATTTATACCATAAAGTAAAAATTCAACAATGCAACAGCAATGAAAGGAACCGTTAGAATGGAATGCTGTACTTAAAGTTTCAAAACTTAATTGTTCTTTTTTTTTAAATAAAAAAAAATGGAAATACAAAAATAACTGTATCCACTACTTTACAGTTCTTTACCATATTATTTTTAGTATGTTTTCAAAAAATTTTTAAATAATGTGCTAAACGTTTCCTGTTCATGCATTAGTCCGTTCGTTCGTAATTTTACAGAACTTTTACACCGTTGGAAATAAAAAAAAAATAAACGCACATGTAGGTTTTGGAAAAAATTAATTTAAATGAAAAACCTTTTTCTGCTGCCCCATTAAGATCTGCAACCAGCTTAAATGCGGTAGAGCCTTATATTAAAAATGTTATAACAAAAGCTCTATAAGGCAAAAACAATAGCTGCTTTTTTAAGTTTTATGAATATATGTAACATATAACGGTACATAATAGGGGTTTCATACCCTACTTTAATTTACCATTATACAAAACTCCATTGTAGCTAAGTTCTTGACCACTCATAATTTCCAAATTATTTGGGATAGGAATTTAGAACTTAAAATTTTGAGGGGAGTTAGATCCTTAAAAATTAATATAAGTAGCTGTACTGAAAACTTTTAATTCTTAAACACATACAACTTGAATATCTGATCAAACTTTTTTTTGTTAGTTAGTTTTTCTGAATTATAAATAGTGTTCTTAAAATTGAAGAAAGTGTGCAATTTTAAAAACCCTTAGAATTTTTCTTTACTTTTTTGTAATAACTTTTAAGCATTTGTGTCTTTTATTTTTAAAATCGCGTGGTCATTTTTATTTTGTTTTTTTTATTTTCTATTGAATTTTAATAGGTAAATCTATTTTGAGCTTTGCACTGTTCCTTCTATTATGATATTATCCATATAATATTATATAGATACAATAAAAGATTATTGAAAATAATTCTTTGAAAATATGATTAGCTTGAGTTACCATAGTGATATTGTAGAATATTGTACAAGATTTAACAAACAAGGAATTAATTTTTACATATACATTATTTAGCTAAGTAACATTATTTTCTAATATTATTGAGCTTATTTAAGTAACTGAAATCAGAGCTGAAGTTTAACATTAAGATTAAGCTTCAGCCATTTGGCTGAATCTGATGTAAAAGATGTTGTTGTCCTATTATTGGCCACTTAATGTCAGATAAACATGATAGATTGCATACTAGCGGAATAAGAAAATTGAAGCTAAACCCATATACTTTGGGTTATAGAAAGTTTATTTTACATCAGTCTTGCACTTTCCATAATTAATATTTCTAATAAATTGTGTAATACTTTCTTCCTCTCTTTTTTCACCACAACTTTGGTATACTAAACAGAAGAGGATTATTTAATATGGTACCTTGTCTTGACGGATGTTCTTTAATAGTGGCCAGTGTACTGTATACTCTCAATATTATAATATTCTATATATTTTAAATAATTTTTACAATTGAAAAATATTTAAACTCCAAAATATTCACATTCGAATTATTTAAAAAAAATAGGTATGGTCACCTTCAACTATTCTGCAAATATACATAATTATATATATATATATATATACTATAGAAGTATTGGTTCAATGTTTTGAATAGAGGTATACCAAGATGATAATAAAAGAAAATATTGAAAATCTTTTAAACAAAGACCAATACTGCAATAATAATATGTAAATTTATGCTAATGTTTAAAATCGAATCAGTTTTCTCTTTATTATATTTTATACTATATTATATTGTATTATATTGTATACAATCTTTTTAACTAATACAACAAAACCAAGTTATCCTTATGTTTTCATTGCATTTATATACTTACTATCAATAACAACAGTTAAAATGAAAAGTATAACGGTTTTAAAAAATAAATATATAGGCAAAACGTTACAATAAAAATAATAAAAATAATAATAATAACAAAAAATAAAAGATTATGTCAAAATCACTACTTCTATCTTTATCATATAATCAATATCAAAATCAAAATCTTTCGCCAACACAATTATTATCATTGTCATCACAGATAAAGAAAAATTTTCTATTTGTTTTTATTTGTTTTTTGTCATTTTTTTTTTTTTTTTTTCAAATATCCTTTCAAATTCAGTATACTGAACATCCTTTATATGTATAGTATATACAAGTATGTATTTTAATTTAAAAATCACTTTGACATAAATACAAAATGAAATAAGTGGAAATTAAGTACCACAACGGCTGGTTAATGTCTAGTTAAAGTATATAATAATAAAAAAAATAACTAGTAAGTATATAATAGTTGAATGAAAAGGCAATCAAATAACTGATGAATACAAATTATAATATTGTTATAATCAACTTATACATATACTTATTTTAAAAGAAAATGAAGTAAAAAAAAAAAAAAACAAAACACTAGACATGATTATAAAATGAAAAAATCTTGTGTCTCTGTACATGTTTACATTATGTATGTAATATTTTTTTTAAAAAATGCATTCATTGAACACATACGTATAATGCATTCATGTATATAGAATACAATAAAATTATGTTTATATTGTATATACACTGTATAATAAAGTTGACTTGAATTAGTGGGGTTCTTATAAAAGCTACAATTCATTGGCTCAATATTTTTTTTGTAAATTAAAGATTTTATAAATGAATTTGAGAAATTGGCTCGAGAGATAGTGGAGCTAATTTCAATTAAAGAACATTTCTAAATAATTGTTAAGACCATTGATTGTCAATTAAAAAAAAAAAATATCTAAATGCATGTACTGTGAATTAAGTTTATTTGATCATAAAGATTAACAGCTTTTAATGGAACTATGTAGTATAATAAAAATTATTTTAATAATAAAATTTTTTCTTTCTTTTCTTCTTCAACAATGTTGACCTTAGCTTCTAACTTAGATTGAAACTTTTGGATGACATTTCCTTACATAAATTTTTATACTCAATTTTATAGTTCTAATTTTTAGCAATATCAAAGCCAGGAAACAATTTTTTAAAGCTTTTAATACTTTGAATACATTATAAAAGCTTTGTTCTTATAATATTTTACTTGAAACCTGCGATTATTTAACAGTTAGCTTTTAGTTAATTAAATTACTTGAGATTAATTGAGGGAATTTCCGGGGACATGAAGTTCTTAAGTGTATGTGAACTAAAATTATTAGTACTATATCAAATTTCCATTAAGTATAACAGTTAAGATCTTGTACGTGTCGAAGCTTCAATCTTATTTGATTAATTGCAGACTACTACTGAGAATGTTTTAATGTTAAACTTTTATTATTATTAGAAAGCTTTAAAATGCTTTTAAGCTCCTGAAAAGATAATTTAATTTTTTAATTAGAATTAAGTACAAATTTAATTGCAAAAATTTACTGTACTCTTTAAACGGTATAGAATATTATTATGTTGAGTTTGTTGAATAAGTTGCCTAAAGTTGCACTTCGAAGAAAATTTAAAAAAAAAGTAATCAAATTTATTTGAAATTTTAAAATTTTCTAGTAACTTTTTCTTTCTAAAAACCATCACTAAAAGCCAGACAAATTATATTTAAAACAATATTACAGATGTGAAAACTTTAACTAGACTTAAACACACTTATGTTTTTCATCCAACTGAATGACTTTTTATTTTCTTAACAAATTAAAAAAAAAAAAAAAAAAAAACCGTTTACTGATACACTTATGATCTTTAAATACAATAACAGTTTCATATAAAAAAAAAATTACATAAAAGAACAAACGCTATTACTGAAAAGAAAAGAACAAAGGAAATTTTTTGAGAAAAGGGTTTAATTGTATTGTTCTATACTTCAAATATAATTTTTTTTTTTTTGTTTTTTGTATGTTGCTTTTGTTGAAGAACTTTTTGCATCATTAAATCAACAAAAGACTAGATATTTAGAAAAAAAAATAACAAGATTGTTTTAAATTTTTGATAAAAATCACGTTTCATATTATTGAAGTTTATCATATGAATTTCTAATAAGTGATAACTAATTTTGTTGTTCAGAAAATTTCAAAAAAATTACATACATACATATTTTATATTTATAAATTAAAAAAGTTTTTAATCTTTAAAGTTTTGTTTTTTAAATTTTTAAATACTCAATTTCAAATGCAATATGCAATGCCTCTAAATACTAAAGGCTACAGTGCTCAGAGAGCAACTTTGAAATTTGTTCTTATTTATAAACAAACCTTATAGGAGTTTTTTAAATTGCAGCTGCCTGTTCAGGAATATTTTAAGTATGAAATATATTCTACGCAAAATATAATATTATTTACTTTTTCTGGAAATTTCAAAAAAAAAATATTTACACGCTCTCTACGCTCTCTACGCTCTCTACGCAGCTATCTGTCAAAAAACTTAGATGTATTGCATTACATGAAAGTAGTTTACAACAGACGCAGCCCTGACGCAGACATTGTTTAACTTTTAACTTTTTTGCTTTCTCTAGGGATTCAGATGTCAAATAAAAAATAAAAAAAATATTTTATCAGAATAAAATAAAACAAAATAAAATAAAAGTAAATTGCTGGTATAAGAAACAGTTCTTTTAATGTTTGAAAACTTTTAATCTTAAAATATTGAAAACCAAAAATTGATACCTAGTAGATCTTTTGCATTTAAAAGTGTTTTAAAATAAAAGTAAATTGCTTAAATGAGAGACAATTCTTTTAAATTACTTCTCCTTAATCCAGCAATTTACTTTTATATTAAAACACTTTAAAATGCAAAGATCTACTAGGTATCTACAAGGTATCAATTTTTGGCTAATTAAAATTTTTAATATTTTAAGTTTAGCACTTGTACTCACACGCGTCTGGGAGACGTAATAAAATTTTTATTCTTAAATTTCTCAGTTTCCTCAGTGCTTATAAAATTGTAACTTTTTGTACCTTCAAATTAGTTGCATACTAACATCAAACGTGTTAGGACATATTAATGCGGTAAGTAATTTAGAAATTATTTGTGTTTAAAGTTTTCAAATGTCTCCGAGAGTGAGTGTCCGTGTATACGTGATTATATTTTTGAATGAAATATACCAAAAAAAATCTAATCGCAACGTAACTGCTGACAATTGATTCTCATCAATCGAATTGTTGCAAGAACTAACAAAACTTACATTAACATACGTTGGAAAACAATGTGCAAAAATCAGCGCGAAATTCCATCACAATTCTTGTCAAATAAAAATCAAGAAATTATTGATTCTTTTTATAGGTTCACTAAGTTTATACATTTGCTCTCGTACGTTCCAAAAAAGTCGAAGTCAGTAATAATGGTTTATTCCATGCATCATGGAATTTATACAGATTTATTAAATAATTCCCCAAAAATTATAGCTTTGTATAATTGCACAAAAGGATGCGCCGATTTATTAGACGAAAAATGTGCAAACTATTCTAGTGGCCGACATACGCGAAGGTGACCATTGTCGATTTTCTATCATTTGCTGTAGCGTAAAAACCTTTATTTTGTTCAACTACAATTCTACAAAGAACATATCAAGGTCAAAATTTATAAAGCAATTAGCAAAAGACTTAATCACTCCACACATGAGATATAGAATAACAATTAGCAATTTGTAGCAACAAGGCCAAAATTAGAAGCTGCGAAACATGTCATGTATGCGCTCGTGATAAAAGCGCATGTATATATGTCCGATTTACCCAAATTTAAGAAGAACATTAACATCTTTCTTCTAAATATTCCATCCAATTTTCCCACCCACCATAATCCTGAAATTCCAAATAACTTTCACCATAATCCTAAATCCTTTCATATCCTCATCCCAGTAAACAAACTCTACTTTTGTATCACAAGTTCCCTCCTAAAGTTTGATTCAAAAAGGGTGTGGTTTTGGTGTGTTAAAAGCGCACACCACCTTTCGAGCTTTCCATTCCTTCGTAAAAAAAAAAAATAGAGGAGAAGAAAATGCTATGCATGTATTTGTTATAAAAAGTCTGTGTGACTTCAATGTTCTAATCCGATTTGCAAAAATTGTGATGAATTTTAGGTTGTCAGTTTTGACACATGAATTAATACTATATAAAATTGGTGTCGCAACAACTTTTTGAAGATAGTTTTTTTTTTTAATTAATTAATTTAATTTTATAGATTAGCTTACATTAATAAATTTTTGATTAACATTTACACGATATATAACGTAAAAATTCATTGGGAGACGCAGCAACACGCAGCGGGTAAGTTTCTTAATAAAACTATAAATGGTCACCATGGAGATTTTGTAAAGAATTTTCAATTAGATATATTATGACCTGCATCAGATTAAAATGTGCACTTTTTTAGTTAATAAACCAAATGCTTATCCACCACAACACCAAGGCCTCGATTCATTATATTATAAATTAAAATTACAAAAAACTTCTAGCCTCCATTAAAATCAACTAAATCATCCAAAGTTTTTGCATTCTTTTCGATTAATATCTTCTAATTAATTTTTTTTCAATAATTAATTAAATAAATTATTCAACTTTTCTGTATAATAATTAATATTCCAAAATATATGAAAATTAAAATAAATTCTTTCTTAAAATTGATAATTTTTCCACCACACATCAATTTTCTTTTCACATGTGATTTCTCTAGTGAACTATTTCGAACTTATCTTTCGGTTTTTTTCAATTATTACTTTATTTATTAAGAAAACTTTAAGTAAAGTTTAAATATTGTACAAAAACAAAAACAACAACAAAAAAATTATCTTAGAAGTTTAGAACAAAATAAAAAACAAAAACACTTTTTCATTATTTCTATCAATTAAACCCAGATTATTGAGTCCCATTTCAACAATGTACTTAACTATGTGTTACATGTATAAACTCTTCTTTTCTAATAATATACGAGTATAGTGTCTTACAATTAATGATTTTTCAAACTTTTAAACTTTTAAATTCACAACAACAACAACAAAAAAGTAATGGAACTTTAATTGTTTTCATGTGCAGTAAGTAAATGCAAACTTTATAATGATATAATAATTATTTTCTATCTTGAAATTTCTTCTGTATTAAAATAACATGTATGTATAAAATAATTTTCTCAAGACCTAAAACCATTCCATAAAATTTTCCAATTAATGCATAGTTTACATTTTTACGAAAAAATGTTGATCAAAAGAAAGAGTAGATGTTGCTAGTCTTTAGTTGATTCAATAATTGTTGCGTTGTTGCATTTTTGCCATATATAAAAGGTAAATAGAGAAATTGTAGAGAATCACTGTACGGCGTTCATCTTGGTAGTCTTGGACTTCACCAAACTAAAACAACCCTCCATTTTTAAACAAAACACGGAGTAGAGCTTAAGTACATATTATAGATATTTTAGGATCGGGATTGGGAAAGGAAATTGGTAATAGGATTTCGGAATTATGGATTAAATTGAATAATAGGAGAAATTTTAACATCTCAAAAATGATCTTCTTTAACTTTTTAGGATTGGACATATATAAATTGCCATTTTAAGGAATAACATTACATGGGGACTGTTTTCATAATAGCGACGAACATATAACAAACAAATTTCCTTTACCTGTGGTTCACCATCTGACTAATTCGACGGTGTGGCGGTGAGTATCTGTCGCACTTCTTGTTTTACGTTGGATAACTTTGAGATGAGGCATTAATTGTTTGATTTCTTTTAAACAGGTGTTTTTCCCTATAAGATATCTTTAAATATTATTTGGGCTTGACAATTATAAAATCAAAGATGATTCTTCTACAATTAATACAATATAATTAAGAATTTATATTACAATGATTATAACTTGATTAAGTATTGATTTTTATAACCATATAAAATGTCCGATTTATTGAAGTCGCGATGCCGTAGTGGTTAAGCACATACTCCTATATATTACTAACTGGTAAATAACAGAATCAAACCTTAAATCTCCTTAGCAGCCGAAAGTGTTGGTAATATTCCAAACTCCTATATGATTTGTTGTAATAAAAGGAAAAATATAAATAAATATATATAATTGCCTATCAAAGATAAATAACTCATCTACTAAGAAAAACAATTTTACTTGTTATTACCAACCTATTACCCAACTTTTATGAACCATCCTAGCTGTAAATAAGCGAGAAAAACTAATATTTACAAATTTTGCATATTTTTAGGATGATTTTAATTTTTAATATTGTTCACTTTAAAGTTCCATCCTCTTTTTTTGAAAATATCTATTCTTTAATATTACATAAGGACTTCGAATTTATACAGTTTTAAGATTTTATTTTTCAGACAAATTAAATTTAGTTTTCTAACTGAGGTCATGTGAATTAACAAAACTAACTAACAATATTATTAAGTCTGTACAAAATATCTCAATATAGTGAAAATTTAAACTACTATTATTATAATTACTTCAAAAATTTAAACTTATACCATTTTTTAATAAATTGCATAATTTAACGATCAAAATAAATTTTACAAAATTTTATAAAAGTTGTAACACTAATAATATAAGTGATGTAAAAAAACACAAAAATTCTAACTTCAAACCACTCTACTAAATTTAATAGACACTTTTAAAGTTTACTGAACTTTCTATTATCGTTTATTTAACATCATACAAATTTTGTACTTTCTTAGTTGAAAGTTTAATTTTAATTAAAGACTGTGTCAAAGATTTGTGAATTTGGAATTAATATAATTCTTCCATTTTGTTAATTTAACCGGCCGCTTATCTGTAATTAAGATCTTGTTTTTTTTATTCCTTTTCCACTTCTTTAAGGATTTTAGGAAATTTACAAAGCCTATAAGGTTAGGCTTTAGTTTCTTTAATCGTTATACTTACTAAGCCATTGATTTAGAAAATTACTCGTCTGTAGCTATTGTATAAATTTCACTTTTCTGCGCCATCTAGTATCTTACACAGGAGTTATTTGTATATTTTTACTAAACATTATTTTATATTTAGATATAATTATACAATTTTAAGATACTTTTATTTTTAGAATATGATCTTACCGAAATTTGAACCTGAGACCTTCCACATGATTGGAGGCGTCTTTAGAACTACGCCGCTGGTCAGTTCATTCAAAGCTGCAAGACAAGTGCAGTTAAAGATAATTAAGACATTAAGGGTGGCTTAAATATTAGATCTATATCAATTTGCAATACGACTGGATGGCATAGTGGTTAAGTGCCCGGTTTCGAATCCCAGTGCAAGTGAAAAAACTTTTCTGGTTTTCGACTCGACTTAGCTACCATTCGGCAAAAAACTAAGCATTCGATTAAATAAAAATTTTATAAAAAAAGAGATACTAAGAAAGAATTCGAACAAATTACTTCTTTTACAAAAAACGCATAAGAATTGAAAATAAAATCGGACTGTGTACTTGATAAAGTCAATTTCGAACTATATTTGTAGTATTTCTTTTAACCTTGGTAATTTTTCTAATTTTTTTTAGAGCTACAGTCTCTTAACCCTTAAGACTTCTTAAAAATTTTTTTTGTGAGTTAGTCCACTTTGTTCTGAGCATCTTATGATGGTTAGATAATAAATACATAATTTTGTTCTAAGATAATAGATGGCGCGGAATTTAACATTTACATATATATTCATATTCTAACCATAGCAACAACCGAGTGATCAACAGCATTGTCAAATTAATTATTACACAAACTGTCATATAGTGGCCTGGATCCAATAAATGTGCACTGCTAAATTTGCATTACACCTAATAAAGCACCCTATAGTTACCATTTTAAAACTCTTCTGAGAAATATAATTTTCCCGACTTTTTTAAATAGTTTTACTGCAGTTTACAATTAAGTAATAAAAAAAAATTTAAACTTTATTTTAATATTTTGATGAGATGACTCCCACTGTTATATTGCACTATAGGTAAAGATTTTTTACTTATAGTCCCTTTGTGAGATGTTTTTGATGATTATAAAGAAAAGTAAAAAAAACTATTATTAAAAATTTTAAATTCCCGTAGTTCATCATGTAGAGTTTCAAGAACTTACAAAAATAATTTTAACATTTAAAGTAATCCATGGAAAATTCTATTTTAAAAGTTGGCCCAGAATGTGAATATTTACAAAAACAAAAAAGCAAATATGAAATCTTAATATAAGGCATATTTCAATCATTCCTTACATACTCACTACAAGGGAAATTAATAAAAAAAAAACAAAGAATTGTTTTTAGAATAATAAGAAATGCATACAAGTACATACCTATGTATGTAAGTAAATATAAATATATATAACAACAGTTCTTATATGTGTTAAAACAAAAGAGAACGTGTATAAATGAAAAAAATTAAAGGTATATAATAAATGTTTGCAAAATCTCAAAGAGCTCAAGGGCTTCTGTACTTCTTTCTTTATTACTATTATTGTAATTATTATTATGATTACTATTATGATTATTATTATAAGAAAGTATATTTTTTTTGTTGCAACAAGTTGTTGCAAATTGCAATAAGATTTCTTTAACCTAATTTTTGTTTTTTATTTTTTTTTTGGAGAAAAATATATATATACCATACATATATATATATATGGAATTGTTTTTATTATTATACCCGTGCATACATATATGAACATCGGGTATATTAAAATTACTCCTCCGTTTGTAACGCATCGAAATATACGAGCTAGATATAGTGTCAAGGGTACGTATCGAATCAGCATCGAAAAGTGAATCGATCTAGCTATGTGTGTCCGTCCGTCCGTCAGCACGATAACTCAAAAACTATAAAAGCTAGAGTTCTGAAACTTTCACAAAGAAATTTTTAGACAATTTGTAGGTTCCCTATTGTTTTTGGTTAAAATCGGACAAAGGCTTCGGGTAGCTGCCATACAAATTTTTCGAAATTATATGAATATTTTCAAAATTAATAACTAAATAGAAACCAAATATAAAAACAAACAAATTGTAGTTTAATAATTAATCGATTCATGGTGTAGTGGTTAGGACATGTTACTTGTAGCAAAATTGTCTCGGTTCAAATTCAGGCTAAGGAAAAATTTTTTTTTTCTTAAATTCAGTCTTTGTTATCTATTTTCTTTTTAATAAAATATATGTATTTATTTTATGTATGAAAAATTTAATTTTATAGAAAATTTGACAGAAAACTCTCATTTATATTAAAAATTATTAATTTTTTTTAATATTTCTATAAAAAAAATTCAAAACTGTTATTTAAAACAAACAATTGATACCATAGCAACTACAATTATTTAAAAATTGTTATTTAAAACAAACAATTGATACCATAGCAACTACAATTATTTTAAAACTGTTATTTAAAACAAACAATTGATACCATAGCAACTACAATTATTTAAAAACTGTTATTTAAAACAAACAATTGATACCATAGCAACTAAAATTATTTAAAAAAAAAAAATTAAGATAAATAAAAACTCGTTTTGTAGGCAAATTATTGATTGTTCTTTGGTTTAGTGGTTAGGACATCGGACTAGTAGTCAAAACGTTTCGGTTCGATTGCTGGCTAAGGCAAAATTTTTTTTTTTTTTTTAATTTATTTTAAAACTCTCATTTATAAATTATTTATTTTTTTTTAATACATTTTTAAAAAAATTTAAAACAGTTATTCAAAACAAACAATTGATACCATAGCAACTATAATAATTTAAAAAAAAAATTGAGATAAATATAAAGTCGATGGCTTAGTGGTTAGGACGTCGACATTTTAATTGAAAAGTGTGGGTTCGAATCTCGTTCAGAGCATATTTTTTTTTTAAATTCATCTTTTTTTTTAATTCATTTTTTTTTTTATTCATTTTTTTGTAATTAAATATAAAAAAACAAATATTTTGAATTTTCTGTCAAACAGTTCAATTGCAATATATGAAATTCTTATTTATTTAATACACGCACGGGTATCTAAAAGTTGACAAGGGATTATAGTTCCTTGTTTTTATAATATTTTTTAAGATAATTTTCGTGTGTGCAAGTATTTTAAATGATGATTACTTTATTTTATTACATATTAAGAGAGAAAAATAAATAAAAGTTAATAAAAATTTGCAACTTTAAGTATTTTTAATTATTAAAATAATTTATTCCAATTAAAATTTTCAATATATTTGATTTAATTATTTTTTTTTATATTTCTGAACCTGAACTATTTAAAATTAAGCTGAGGACTTGAAGGTATTCTGATTTCTGTAGCAAAGACATGACTTCAAGAAACGTAATTTAAATCCCTCGAAAGTGTTTTAAAAATTTAACATTTCAATTTTATATGTAGTTTTCCAAATTAAATTATCTTTAACTCTATACAGTAGAATCAATACCCTTTTATCCAGGCTCTTTTATAAATGTATTTCAAAATGGTGGTTTCTAAGGATATTTAAGAAAAAAAATATTATGAAGATCAATTTTTATAAAGTTTTTAAAAAATCTTATTATACCTGACTTATATTTTTATTTTTTTTTTTTTTTTTTTTTAATTTATAGTTCTTTTTAATTTAACAAATAAGAAGAACAAAAACTTAACACTAAATCAAAATTCATGTTATACCCTAAAGCGAGCTTACAACAAATCAGAATTAAAAAAAAAAAATTACAAACAATTATCAACAATATTAGTAATGAAATTAATGAAAAAAATAATAAAAAAACATGTAATGAAATAGAAAAAAACAACAACAAAACTAAAACTAACTTACATACTAATGATCACTGGTTAGTGTTGTAAACCAGCAAGTCAGGATTGTGACTACCATGGTGGTATAACAAAAGTTCCCCATCAGAAAACAGTGAATTATTATTAGACAAGTGAAATATAAATGAAGGCGAAAAATATTTAACGTTTTCAGAAAAAGGTTCGATCAAGCCACGAATAAAACGATTTTCGTGATTAAAACAATTAGCGAAAAATTTAAGATTAATTTTAGTTAAGAATCTATCGATTCTATTGATTCCAGATTGTTCATATAGTAGACTATTATTAATATATAAGTAAGAGCCACGCTGTCTATGAAAGCCTCCAGCACGACGAATTATCTTTCTTTCAAGTAAGCGTAATCTCTCAACTTGATGAGCTGAAACTAAAGTAGGATTAAGCCACACCATAGAAGCGTGTTGAATAATAGACCGAATATAGACTTTATAAATAAACAAACGAAATTTAGGTTCCAAAAACTGACTAAACATTACTTTAGAGATTTGAAAAGAAGCGGAGTTAACTTTATATATAATTTTATTAATATGGGAAATAAATTTGAAATTTGAGGAAAAAATAACACCTAAATACTTAAATTGCTTACTGGGTAAGATCACAATATTATTTAAAACGATTTTTTGTTTTAATTTTAACCGCTTTACCAAAGATGGGGAAACAGCTTTGACCCCTATGATATTAATAAGCTCAGTTTTACTTACATTTATTTTAAGCTTCCAACTAGTATAGTAATCATTCAAAGTATTTAAATAATTATTTAATATCTGAGATGTAACTAAAGGTGCTTTGTGTGAGATATAAAGTAAAATATCATCCGCAAACTGCAAAATTTGAACTAATAATGTAGTAGGAATATCAGCCAAATATGTATTAAATAATTTTGGGCCTAAGACAGAACCTTGAGGAACTCCAGCAACAAAATTACGAACGGTAGAAGAATTACTTCGACCAACAACAAAAGTTCTATCAGTCAGATAATGGCGTATAATGTTAATTATATGTGTATTGACACCAAACCTAACCAATTTATGAAGGAGACCCTTATGCCATACAGTATCAAAGGCACTTTGAATGTCTAAATAAAATATCTACTACTATAAAATATAAACAACCAGAGACAAAGTATTCTATTATCAGAGACAACCAGACTAAAAATAGTTTTTAGTTTCAAAAGTTCTAAAATAATTTTGCATATCTTTAGGAGGACTTTAAATATTAAATAAATCTCTATATGTATATAAAAGCGAAAGTTTGTTTGTTTGTATGTTTTTTTTGTTTATTTGTTTGTATGTAGCGAATGGATTCCTAAACCGCTAAGCCCATTTTCATGAATCATGCGTGCGTAAAGCACCTTGAAAATGTAGTTGAGTCTGTTAACAGGCTTGGTGTTTTTTAACATATGTCGGTCCTACGATTGGTCAAATAAAAATGTTTGCAAATAAATTACGTCCAATTTTGGAAAGTAGTTAGTAATGCTTTGAATTACAGAAAATTTCAAAAATTACTAGAATAATCCTAGAAAAATCGTTTTAAAAAAATTGCTTTTATACACTTTAAAATTTACATTTATACCGTATGTAATTTTTGTGTTAACTTTTTGCAGTAACATCAACTTCGATTAAACCTACATTGAGAGGCGCAGCAACGCGCACCGGGTTTTAGCTAGTTCTATGATATATACATATAATGAGTTCAATTTCAATAAATATTCCTTGAACTTTTTATTTATAATTATGCCAACCAATAAAACTATGGGTCTATGACACTTTACTGCAAAAAAAAATCCCAAATGATTTAAAATCTTGAAAAAAAAAATTTCGAATGATTTAAAATCTTAAAAACAAAATCCCAAAAAATATACTAAAAATATCAAAATCCCGAATTACGAAACCTTATTCAGGTTGGGTTTGAAAGTTCAAAAGAAACTTTCACTTAAATATAAATACTCTGGAAAAAACATCATTCCTGATTTTGTATTCAACTCTGAAATCCTTCCTAACTTTGTTTTACAAATAATAAGTTAACAACAAAACATTTAAAATTATGGGGGATGCCGCCTCCAAACTCTAGCTAAACAAATTATTGGAACCCTGATTTTGTATTCAACTTTCAAATACTTCCTAACTTTTTTTAATAATAACTTAACAACAAAAAATTTAATATAATGTGGGCTTTTGGTTTTCATGATTGTTGGTTTTCCGTATTTTGTTTTCAGGATTTTGGAACATTCGGGACTTTTTTACAAAATTAAAATTCGGGATTTTTTCCTCTCGGTAGGTATTAGTTTTTCGTGATTTTTTGTTTCAGCATAGTGTCAAGCACCCTGACTTAAAAGACTTCACAGAAAATTATCAATACTATATATTGTACTGAAATTAATATTACAACTACTTAAGAAAATTTAATTAACTAAAATCCTTGAAAAGTAGCTATTTAATAGACTTATATTCCAAAACTAATTGAAAGGAAGAAAAACCTTTAATTAGATGGAAAAGCTTTTTAATCCTTTTTTTTTAATATTTAATATTTATTCCTTAACATTATTTGTATCTCCTGTATCTTTAATATAATATCACAATATGTAATATCACAGACATCTTAAGAAAATTAACTTAGTAAAATATATTTTTCTTTGGTTTAAAAGTTAAAATCAATTCAAGTATATAATACCACTTAAGCTTCTTATTCTAATATGTTCAATATTTTGTAAGCAATTTTATAAATCACTTATAAGTGTTTTTCATATTTTGAAAAGAATGATGGTGATAACAAGTATTGATTTAAACCAACAAATTATTAATTATAGAACATATGTAAAACCTAGATTCTTTTGTATATTTCATTATAATAAGTTTATCTCATGTATTAGAAATGTTAAATGATTTTAGAAAATATTTATATAGAATTTAATGAATTTCTTCTATATTTTCTCTATTGAAATTCATTAGAAATTTTGCTTTGTAATTAATTTTTTATTATTATTTTTTTATTCCTTGCTACCTTAAATTCCAAGTTTTTTTTTTTTTAAGGAAAAATATTAAATACTAGAATTTTTTCCTCAAGGATAGCAATTATAAAAACAAAAAAAAAATAAAATGTACATGTAAGTTCCTGGAATTCAAGGAAAATATTCATTATGCAATAATCCCAGTTTTCTGATATTAATTTTTTTTTTTGAATTTTCTTCTTAGATCTTCTCACCTCCATCTCATTTGTATATATACGTTTTATTTTACATAATATGTCTATATGTAACAGAGATTTATATCTAACGGTATAATGTAGTAACCTATTTTTATAAATAAAAAAAAAAAACAACATTATGGAATACTCGTATAACTGCATCATAGTCCTTATTGTGACACAACAAAGAAATTGGGTCATACATTAATTTCATATGAATGATTCTAAGAGTTTTTTTGAAAAAGTGAGTACACGTTCCTACTATTCCATAAATAAAAAATTCTTCATTTTATTCTTCTTCTAAAAAAAAAAAACACATACTGTGAAAGAAAAACAAGGAAGAGTATTAGAGTAGAATGTATCAACTATGGGATACCCATATAACCGGAATATCGACATTATATTATCCGGTTAAATACTTTTGGAAAAATTTTAAATACGTACACAAAATATTAGGCTCTCAGTTATGAACAAAAGAATATATAAGTTGAGAGGCAGCTCTTCGAACCTCTTCCACTGACTACATTTAATTGAGAGGTTGGCCATTAAAGTTAACCACTATCGACAAAATTTCAAACATCCCGCTTTACCATGTATTGAGTTATTTTCATATAAAAAAAAGAAGTTGTATGGCAGGTACTCGAACCTGTGGAGCAAACTGGCTGGAATTCAATATCGATAACTACTATTGCATAAAAACTAATTAGTGAAAATATTAAAATACCAACACCTTTATTTTTTGAGTTATCGTGCAGATGGGCGGATACCTAGTTAGATCGATATACTTTTCGATTCTGATCCAACCTTATCGACCTTTGAGTCTATATCTACCCTTCACCTTTTCTGCTTCAAAAAAGTAATAGCAAATTTATTATACCCTTTTGGCTTAAAGTTATAATGAGTGTATGCATAAGTAATGTATAGAAAAATTATTGTGCCATGTAGATAAACCTTATCTTTACATTCTTAATTCAAACAATATCTATAGTTTTTTTTTTTGTTTTTTATTTTTATAATTAGAAAAATAATGGTATTGTTTTAATTGGCGCTACGTTAAATTTCCAAAGTATTAAATATTCCAATGACAAAACTTCTAAAAATTTCTTTTTGATGCACTGTCAATGACAAAATGACTGGAATATCCCAAAGTTTCAATCAAACTTATAGTTGATTTTTTTTTTACATTCTAAATTTACAGTTTTTTAATAAAAAATTATCAAAATTAAATAGATCTGTCGTTAATATCGGTGGATTTAACGGTAGTGTTTTGGTGGATTTAAAATCTGGATTTAATGTTATTCTAGTAGATACAAGCTGTATGTTATATGAATGGGAGAGGAGTTCAATTTAAATCAGGATATTCCACTTTTTAGACGTATATTATATTACAAGCTCGAATTTTTCTAGGGTAGGTAAAATTATAACCTTGACTGTAAGATCATGGCTTTGGTAATAGAGGAATTTTTTCACAAAATATTTTTTATTATATTATTTTGTAAAAGGCATGCGACCTCAGATTCCAGTTAAATTCTAAACTCCCTTCCAATTTAAAATTCGCAAATATTTAAGTATTTATGGATGGTAAGAGATTCCTCATTTGCAAATCCAACTTTAAAACCCTTATGTATTAATTTTCGAAAAATAGAATTGTATCTAAAATCTAAGACGTTTCTATATGTTAAAGGGCCTAGTACTATCTCATGTTTAAATTGTATGTGGAATTCATTAAGATAATTATAATTGAATACGAATATAATATAACCCTCTTTTCCAACATGTACCTATAGTTTAGATAGTTTATTAGCCTTACAGTTGAACAGTTAGCGCTTAAAAAATAAAAAATAAAAAAAGCAAATTTTAATTTTGTGCGCCATCTATTGTCATACACTAGAGTTATTAATATATATTTATTGAATCATATTTTATATTACGATATAAACTATTACGATATAATTGTACAACTTTACGATAACTTTTTTATTAAATATGATCTGTCTGGGGTTTGAATCCGAGACCTTCCACATGTTAGATGGCGTCTTTACTACTTTTTATTGGTCATTTTTTATACCCATGCAAAAATAATTAAATGTTTGGATCCGTATCCTAGTTTCTTCAAAGAAATATTGAGTGCAACTCTAAAATGTCAACTCAGGAAAGTTTGAAAAACAATAGAAACTCCAAACAAAATTACAAAAGTTAATTCACCAAACATTTAAAAATTTTATAGCTCCTGAATTTTAATTGAAAGATTCTTAAGACTTTTGACATTTTAAATTTAAAACATTTTGACATTTAGAAGAAATGACATGCAGCTACTTTAATTTTGAAATAGACTGATGCTTTTACCTTCTTAAAATCGGATATACAATGTAAATGGCAATATATGCGTATTACCAAGTTTTCAAATTTAATGTATTTTTGTACATAAAAAAAACTATCTTATTAGAAACTTAGGATTACAAGAAGTAGGAAACAAAAAAATAAAAAATTAAGAATAATAACGATACACAAATACTGTTTGAAAAGCTATTTGAAATGCAATTCCTTTTTGAATTTTGGTATAAATTATTCATTATTAACTCAAAACTAAAATAAATAGTGCTTTTAGAATTCGGATTAACAAAAGATAGAAACCGCATAATGTAAAATAAAGACACTTTTTATAGAATAATAACTTAACTCGAATTTGCAATTTCTTATCACTTAATAAGTACAAATGATTTAGGTCACAAAATTTACAAACAAAAGAATACATTATTTTATGCAGACTTTCATTGAACATATGTAAAATTTTGTTAATAATGTTTTTTTTTACTGTTATTTGACAATGGCACCGTTTTCTAATACAAAAGGAAATTACAAATTAAAAGGAGTCTTTTGTATATATATGTAAAGTTCTTAGAATGTAAAATAAACTAATAATTCTTTTGATCCTTCAAAACCTTGATTATCAGTTCCCAAATGGAAATATGTCGTCTTGTTTCAATTCTTCCTTAGGATTGAAATCATAATTAATCTGGAAAAATGGCTGAAAGTATAAGTCTTGCTGGCGAAATGTCGGGCAATGACAGACTATCAGAGTGTTTTTCATTTGCCTGTATATCTTGATCATTTGCCTGTAAAATCAGGGCTGTAAACCTTTTACATAATATTATAGTATAGTTCTATAATATATATAGAATAACTCAATATCATTCAAATATATGGTTTTACTATTTTGGTTAATTTCGAGACAAGGGTTTTAATAAATTATTAAAATTGTATGAGAGGAATTTGAGGGTTCAAAATAAATTTTAACTAATTTAGTTTTGAATTACAATTTTCTTTTTAATGTTTTAAAAAAAAATTTTATATAAAATTAATAGCATTTATCTTTGAATAATAAACACTCATTAATTGCCTCATTAAACAAATCATTCTCTTCCGCAAAATAATACAGATAGCCAAGGTTAAATGAATATTTAACACTTGAAATTAATTATTTATAGTTTATTAAATATTCAATATTTTATAAATTTTTTTTTTTTAATAAAATAGAAAAATATGATAAATTGATGTTTGTTAACTGATAATATTCTGAATAACATTTAAATTATCTTAAATTTTTTAATTAATTTCGTTTTTATATAAAATCTGTTTAAATTTTAAAATTAATCAATTGTATTGTTTCAAATAAAAAAAAATGTTTCGCGAAGCTCTCAAAACTCGAGCAACTTTCGCACTTCTAAATGTAATAAAAGACAAACTGCTGCTGCTGATTAGCGTGCCTTTCTACTTCTAATTACTAATACTTACGTATATAAGAGAAAGAAAAAAAGAAACTCATAAAATGTTTAAACGTATAAGGCAATTTCTTACATTTTTGTATGTATTTTAATATCACTTACAGAATTACAAAAAAAAAACTATTATAATGTAAAATGAATGTTCTTTAGGTTAGAAATTTTCTTTCTTTAATTCTGTAGCGCAGGAGCAGAAGAAGAAAGAATATATATTAAAAGAGAAATTAAAATTATACATTACTAAAATGTTAACTTAAATGTTGAATTATAACCATTTTCTTTTCCATCTAATATGCTAATATATAATAAAAGGCTAGAAACTGATGCTAATTCAAGTACCCTTTTTGCCAAAATTAACACTTAGCAAGTAAAGTATAAGTAACCAAGCGTTCGGATTTTTAGGTTGTAAAGGGGTTTAATCAGATCAGCTTTTTTTTAGATATTTGTTTTGTAAATGCGAATAAATTCATTAAACATTATTTTTATTCGCTTAAGATTTTAATTTATTCTTATTGATTCAGAATTAAAAAAATTTATTTTTAAAATTTTAAAATTTATATTAATTTTAAATAATTACACATACTATGTATTTTTAAAGATGTTTATACGCTTCAGTTTCTTTATCTTAAGTATTAAACTTTTCAAAATATTACTTTTCAATAAGTTACAAAAAAATTTTAAATCATGTTTGCCTCTTATATTCAGTTCTATGTTTAGGCCTAAAGAAAACAATTAGCATTAAAAAATAAAATAATAATTCTAAAAATAAGTCGCCGAAATAATATAATGATTAAATGTTAAATTGTACATTATATTTCGCTCATTAAATGTGCATTTTGACCAAACCAACCTCATGTAATTAGGATGACGCACCTGTAAATAAATTTAAAGGCATTTCCTCTTATGATGCTCTAATATTTGTATTATACTATAATTGTATATTGTATGTTGTGGTTGGGGTTGCAATCTCGATTAAGTAAATTCCATTTACAAATTTTATTTTTTTTTTTAATTATATTCTGGAAAATTCTCATATATTAGATTTTGTACCAAATACTTAAATGCTTAAAAACTAGATTTTGCAATTAAAAAAATATAGATTTACTAAAAACTAGATTTCTAAACAAGATTTTAAAAAGGATTTAGAAAACTGACATTATGTCCGGTTCCCGTACCTTATCTCTTTAATTTGATTCTTGACGAAGTTGACCTACTACTTCCAGGATAAAAAAAAATTCATGTATATATAAACACCTTGTAGATAAGTTTGACAACAGAGAAGCAATATTTTAAATTGTATCATTCAATTATCTGACCGATAGCTCAGTGATTAAATTGGCGACTTTTCGATTGAAAAGTCTCGGGTTCAAATCCTGGTCAGATCATATCTAATAAAAAAAATATAATTTAAAATTTATTTCGTAATAGTTTATATTATAATATAAAATAAGTTTAACTGTCACACCTGAAGAGGAAAAGCAGAATCACTCCCTTTATCACATTGTAGGTTGTAGGGTCCTGTACATAAATAAATAAGTAAATAAATAAAATCATTCGGTTATTTGAATGGTCATAAGAAACTTGAAATTTAACATACCCTTAATAACACATATTCTTTACTATTTTTTTTACTATTTTTTTACATATTTCTTTACCAATATAAAATCTCAATATTAATTTCAATTTATTTTCAAATTTGAAATTTATTTTGATTTAAAAATACACTTATAAAACAATTAAACTATTTTTCAACTAACTCTTTATCTAATTGTTATCAATCCTAATTTCAATTCAAATTATATTTAAAATAAAATACAAATAGATACTGAAATAAAACATATTTAGTTTCCTTTTTCAGATTTTCAGATTGAATTCCTTTTTCAGATTTATCTAATATTAAATTAGTATACGTGTAAGGATATACAAAAGGATAAATAATGATATAAAGAAAATTAAAGATTTTAATATACAAGGAAATAAACAATTTAAATAACACACTTCTAAACTTTAAATTAAAATTATCTCATATTTATTTTATTCTTAAAATATTTTTATAAACAATTTAATAAACATATACTCATACTACTTTAAAGGTTTTTGATCTAATAAAATAATTTTACATGCAATTGTAAAACTAATACAAATTTGTTTTTAAATATTTTATATGTATATGGAGTGTGTACATATTATATTTAGAAAATAATCCTGTACATTTAGATAAATGATAGAACAGTTTTTCTTTTCTAACCTAAAATAAACATCATTTAATACACCTTATTATTTCATATAACCCATGTATATACATCTGTTTATGTAAATATCAAACCATGTTCAAATAATTGCACAGCATTTAAAATATAAAATCTAAATAAAATTTTTTTCTTTCGTTAATTGCAATGGAGCAATTCTGAAATCTTTTCTCCATTTTCTGAATATTGAAACCATTTCAAATCATCTAAATTAAAAAAATAAACTTTTTTTTTTTTTTTATAATTATTTTCTATTTTTAATTGCAATGTAAACACCTGCCTAACAGTATAAATTGTAAAATTATCTTTAAATTAAAATCCTATTTAAATAAAAATAATATTTGATATAAAGAAAAAAAAAAACAAGAATAATTAATAAAGAAACTAACATGTATATATATATATATATATATACATATATAAATGCGTACACATAAACAGATTTGATTTTCTTTCTACCTTGATTCTTCACTTTAAAAAAAAATATTTTGTAAATAAAAAGCTACATTATAATTCTAACTTTTGGTTTGTAATAATTACAAAATATTAACCTGTGCGTTTTATTTTGTATGTAAATTTTAAATGAGATGGCATATAAGAAGTGAATACAAACCAATATTATAATATTTACCTTTCAATATCTGAAATATACCTATTAATAAACGTTGGAAAGAGTTATTACAAAATACGTCAAAACCCTATTTTTTTTAAGAATTCCGTTCTCAATCCATTATTAACTGCTAAAAACTTAAAACTAACTTAACCTAGCCTTAAAACTAAACCTAAAACTTACCCTAAACTTATTCTAATGTTTGATTTAATATCTATTTATTATGTTTGATTATTTAGTCATCAGACTATTTTCAATTTTTTGATCCCTTTCTGGGCATATTTAATTGTATTTGTCTCTACATTATGAGGATTATATTCGATACACTTACACGTAGCCCGTCTATTATAGTGATATAATAGGGGTACATGTTCGTTGCTTTGAATACAACCTTATGAATCAAGATAAATAAAATGTTCCGGTGCTATATATCCCATTTTTAAGGTATTTTTAATAAACTCATCATTATGGTAATATACATGTTATATAAGGTCATTTTCAGATCTTTCATAGTGATTACGAATTAGTTTTATTAAAAAATTATTGAATAATAATAAAATATTTGTCTAGAATGAGGTGTAACAAACGCATTCAATTAAATGTGTTTTGTTGGATGTGTTCAATTATACAAAAAAAAAAAAAATATTAATGTTTTGTTAAATGGGTTTTATTTTAAAAAATATTTTTTTATGAAATTAAATTTATTTATTAATTAATGAATTAGTTCATTTCAGTTATAAAAATCACAGATGATTTTCTGGAAATTTTAAATAAATAGTGAAACGTTTCGTAAATAAAAATTAAGAATACTGTGCTTCACAGGAACGTTTGTGTAGTAAGTCTTAATTATTTTCAGTGAAAATCGGAAATAAGGGCGAAGACTCAATGTACGCTTTGATTACATTGCTTGGTTTGCTTAAACCAATTAAGTCAATATGTAGAAAAATAATTTGAAAGAACTCAGTTATGTAGAAAGGTTGCCGTTAAATCTCTTTCTCGAGAACTCACAATGTGACTAAACATATTTATTCAGGCTTCAACAAGTTTGTCTAAATTTAAAAAGCAAACACGGATTTAACGAATCTAAATTAGTGTCAGTTGAATAGTGATTTTTGTGCATTCAAAACTTAGTATGATTTTAATTTTTACTATTTTAAAAAGTTTTTAAATTTAACATTCAAATTATTATTCTATTAACATATTTTACTTTTGAGCACAAGTTCCATACTTAACCATTATATGTTGTTAAAAAACCTTTATGCCTAAAATTCAACATTTTATATCATTTGGACCAAAGTTCAATTCCATATTTCTTTACAGAATACTTTTACAGAATACGTTTTTTCAAGATCTTATAGAGGTTTTTAATGGGTTAAAATACAAAATTTTAAGAAAAGAAATTCCGACCATAATCGGAGACGCAACAGTTTATAAGTCGCATCTCCCGATACCCAAAGTAATCATTTAAAATACAAATTTATCCAAATCTCTTTCACATTTTTCCTAACATTATAATTTATTATCCTAGAGTTAACTGGAACAGTTTTTATCTTTACCATTTTCCTATAAAAAAAAAAAAAACAAAAAAACATAAAACAAACACAAAATCTTATACAGAAGTAGTAAACTTAGAATCAGACAGTATTATATTTGTACCGTGTTAAAATTGTGTTAAAATGCTGAACTGAGTATGTATGTGTCACATCATAAGTTAAACTAACACTGTGTGTGGGTTCGTTTATTTATTTATCCATTTATTTAATATCTGTTTGTAAATGCGTGTTTTATTTATTTGTTTATTTTATGCTTATTTTTATTTTATATATTTAAAAGATTTTTATAAAAAATTCTAAAATTACATTAAAAAAAAAAAGAAAAAAATAGAATACAGTTTCTTGTTTTATCATTTCTTATCAGGTTGATGAAAAAAATAAAATACTTAATTTGTATAGGTATATGCTCTAAATTAATGTAATAAATTTTTTTGAAGGAAAACTGTACCTAGCGTCTGTATGTAAAATATTGTTTAACTAAGTGAAATATTAAGAAAAATGTATCTATTGCAAACCCACCGTTTGGTCTAAGATTTTTCAAACTCCATTCTATTAACATGAATGTTTAAAATAAAATATTTATTGAAAATTATTTGGCTTAAAATAATTAACTATTTTTATAATAACTTTTAGTTCCCTCTTCATTTTTTGAGCTAATAGACTTAGAACGCTGGGAAAATTTTTAGTAGCCAGGGTAAAACCAGGATTTTTTATAAAGCAATACTTCCGTAATCTGCTAGATATTCTTGATTTCTTTTTATGCATATGAGGGCCAGTGGAAAGCTTGAAAATCCACCTATCGGAACTCTGCTAAGATCCTAAGGGTAGTGTGCAACTTTAACACACCAAAACCATCACCACTTCTAAAATCAAACATAAGGGTAGGACTTGTGATAAAAGGTTACAGTTTGGTTTTGAGAATAAGTGTGTTAAAAGATTATTGAAAGTTGTTTTTAAGAAATTTACTATTATATGGATTATGGGGGGACATTTTATAGGATATTTAGAAGTTTCATGTTAATATTCTTCTTAAATTTATCTAAATCTCCACAAATCCATAACTAACTTGAGAGAACTTGTTTAATGGAATAATGTGGATTCCAAATCCGCCATGAGCGCAGGAGAAATTTCGAATTTCCATAAACTGCGTTGCGCCACTTTTATGGTTCGACTGTGTAAGGTTAAGCACCTTTAGCAGTCCTTGTCTTATGCGGATATTCTTGATTGGAAACATAATAAGAAAGTCAGAAATCACGAGCACGATTGAAACTAAAGATTGGCAGCCTCAATTAAAAAGAAATGTTGCCCGATCCATAAATAGTTATAAATATTAGTGTATTGAAGAAATAAGTAAAATTAATAAGTCATGGTCAGAAGTTAAGACTTTACCCCAAAAAAGAAAAAGATAAATAAGCATTATTTTCACTAAAGGCCGTTGATTACTCTGGAGTATTCGACTTGACACAAGGGTTTAATTATGAATTATCTTTATGTAACCTTACTTTTATATTACGATATAAATATACAATTTAACCACATTTTTTTTTATTATATCTGATCCCAATAAACCGGGGCTTAAAACCGGGATCTTCCACATGAAAGATCAGCGTCTTAACCACTACGCCATTGGTTAAATAAAACTTCGTTATTATTGTGTTGTTACCCATGATCGAAACAAAACGAATCCGTTGTCCATTACAATTAAATCGTTTTACAAAATGACAATTTTTCAAAAAATCAAAAAAAAACACCCTCCCCGATAAACTAACAAACCAATCAACAATTAGTTAAGATATCTTTCTACTTAAATATTGTTATCTGTTTTAATTACTTATAAAAATACTTAATTTAAATAAATTTAATTTTTTGAAAGCTTGTTATGCATTTTCAAAAAAAAAGACGACATTAACAAGAAATACACAAAAAAAAGTTTTAAGAAACATTCAGAAAAAAAAGGACGAGACATAATTTACTATTAAGATATGGATCTGTATATTTTTTGTGTCTTGTAGTCGGGATAAAGCAAGAACAAAAAAACAAATCCTTCTTATTCCATCGTATTTACTTAAATTACATCTTTTATTTACACATTTTTTCATTTTCAAGTTTTATTTTTTTTTTCATTCAGAAAATTTGTTAAACATTTTGTTTTTGTTTTTTTTTTTCTTTTTCTTATTTTTTTTTTTTTTGTATAATTTGATTTCCATTTGAGAGTTTTTTTCTTACAATCTTTTTCTCCTGCGTTTATTTATTATATTCAACAAACATTATAATATAATATATATACTCGTTGCACATGAACTTGGTCCTTTTTCATATGATTTGTCTATTTTTGTCTATTTTCAGTTTAACTTGATATTTTTCCAAATCAAATTCGTCCTTTTTTGTCCTGTTTTCGCCAGAAGTCGAAATTACATAATTCGAAAAATCGAGTCCACAATCTGAAGAACAATTCTACTGAAAACGAGGAAAAGTGTAGTAGAGTAGACTGTGTCAACTCTGGGATACCCGCATGAACGTACCATATACATTATATTATCCGGTTAATTACTTTTGGCAAAATTTCAAACATTCAGCTTTATTAGGTGTAGAGTAATGCTCATATAAAAGAAGGAGTTATATGGCAGCTACTCGAACGCTTTGCATTAGACCACCAAATTTTGCAGTAACTTTGGCCATTACACTAAACTATTTTTGGCAAAATTTCAGACACCCACCTTCATTTGGTGTAGTGTAATCCTCATATAAAAGAAGAAGTTGTACGGCAGCTACTCGAACCCTCAGCAGTAGACCAACCAAATTTTGCAGTAACTTTGGCCATTACACTAAACTATTTTTTCAAAATTTCAGACACCTAGCTTCATCAGGTGCAGTGTAAAGCTCATATAAATGAAGGAGTTGTATGGCAGCTACTCGAACCCTCTGCAGTAGACCAACCAATTTTTGCATTAACTTTGGCCATTACACTAAACTACTTTTGGCAAAATTTCAGACACGCACCTTCCATAGGTATAGAGTAATGCTCATATAAAATTAGAAGTTGTATGGCAGGTACTCGAACCCGTGGACCAAAATGGCTGAATTTAAAACTCGATTCCGTTTTTTGGCTAAAAACGAATTTGTGAAAATTTCATAAAAACTTTTTGAGTTATCGTGATGACGGACGGACGGACTGACGGACGGACTGACGGACGGACTGACGGACGGACGGACGGACGGACATACATAGCTAAATCGATTTATTTTTCGTTTCTGATCTGATCCATACACTTGAGTTTATATCTACCCCACCTCCTTCTCTGCGTCACAAACGTAATGGCAAATTTATTATACCCTTTGACTATATAGTCATACGGGTATAAAGAACTAAACGTAAACTTAATCCCAAAAAATGGCACCTATATTTTTGGGGGCTATTTTTAAGGGCAGGTGTTTGAGTCGAAATTTTTTAATTTTGCATGCCGTATTAAGGATCTACTATAAAATCAGTGAATACTTCTTTTTAAATATGTTGATCCAACAGCTGGATCTCAAGAAACAGAGCTAATTAAAAATAGGCCAATTTTATTTGAATATTTAGTATTACTTGCTGAAAAAGGACCAAGCTCCCACGAAAGGAGTATATACAAATGAATTTAATATGGAATCCTTTAATTTAAAAAAAAGAGATTTTATATATCTGAATGTATCTTGTATGTATACAAGTTGTAAAAGAATAAATTTTAATGGAGTTAGAAAAGCGTTAAATTACCTAAGAAAATATAACTTTGAAAATGAAAATTTTCGTATATTTTTTATCATTTTATTTTATATTATTTTTTTTAATTTGTTGTAAAACGGCTTATTTCCTGTTTGAAAAATAAAACTCAATTAAATTTTTTTTTATTTTTAAGTAGGAAATCAATATTGTATAAGATTGTATTCTTTTATCCGTCTAGGAAATTTACCTTACAAGATTTAAAATTTATACATTAAGTAAACATTTTTTCTTAATTATTTACAGTAGTTGTTAATTATAATTAATAATAAGCTACTGAATATTATAATAATATACACTTTAGCTGGAGTCCCTCTTAAACTTCTTTGTTGATATATTGTTAAAGATGAATATATACCTATTCGTGTTATATATTATCCCATCGTCGTAAATTTCGGTCACAGGCCTTGTTTTATAGATATCTTATCGGGACTAACGCCTGTTCAAAAGAAATTAAACAACTAATGCATTCACTTAATATTTTCCAAACGGAAATAAGGATGGCCCCAGACCCTCATCCATACACAATTGAATTATCAAGGTGGTGCAACAGGCAACGTATGTCAATCTTATTCGTTTGTCGTTCACATGAAATGTGTTCCCTAAAGTTGTTACTGCATATGTCTACGATTTAAAAAAGTTAAAAAAGAACATTAAGTACCATATTTTTTTTTGAATGCACCGTCCAATTTGCCTCATTTCTCATAATCCCAGTATTGTATATTTCCTAAAGGGGATTATAATTAAAGAGTTTACTATTCAATTTAAAAATTCATTCCCTGATGATTGCGTACGTAACAACTGATATCACTTGAATAACTATTTCATTAGTTATATTTTAAATATATACTTATATTTTTGATGCTAAAATATACCTTTAAGAAAATTGTCAAAAGTTTCAGACATTGCTCAAAATTGAAATAAAATAAAAAATAATACATGCTTATAGATTATAATATATAGTACTTCTGCTATATCTTGAAAAGAAAGGCATTCCTTTATTACATTGTTTGCAATACTGCACTGTCCCAATAAAAGGCCCAATAAAAGCTTTGCATGCCTCACTTGCTTCTAACGCTTTGACGTCTGCAATAAAATACATTATTTGATATGTAACTAGGGTCATGGTCAATTCTAACGAGATATTTTATTTTTATATAATGAAGTATGTTAAAATGTCTGTTTGGAAGTTTTCATTGGGTTATAGTTGCTTTGCTTGCTTTTCGGCTTCTGTAAAAATAAGCATGCAAAGCAAGCAAAGCGTTCATTCGTTTTCTACCTTTAGTCCTATACTATCGACAATTAGGGTCTATATGATCTGATCTTAACGAATTCTTGAATTGCAAAATTTGATATTTTGTTTACTCTATTTACACTTCTATAAAAATCGCATTATTTTCTTTAATTTGTAAAGTAGATTACATTTAATTATAATTGTATTTCCATTTAAAACCGAAATAGCTCTCTTCATGGTTGAAATTTTTCCGGTTCTATACTTTCTCTATTTTTTTTCTTTTAACTAAGTGGGTATAAGGAAAACACTACCATTATGAAATAAATAAAAAACGAGGAGTTTTCTTTTAATCTCACTAAAATTACTTATTTTTATAAAAACCTGTATTTCATCTACGATATTCGGACTTCTTCAGTGCTAGTATCCGATACTATTATTATACTAATTAACTAAAGAGGTGGATAAGCAAGGCGGTGTTATTTGATTCTAGGAAGTTTGTAATCTACAAATAATATAATTTTGGGGGGCATGGCACTTTACTGGAAAAAAAATCCCGAATTTTAATTCAGGAAGAAAATCACGATTTTTCTAAAATCTCGAAAACAAAATTCTGAAAATTAAAAATCCTGAAAACCAAAAATCACCCCACATTATATTAAATTTCGTGTTGTTAACTTATTATTTATGAAAAAAGTTAGGAAGGATTTCAGAGTTGGAAACAAAATCGGGGTTCCAATAACTTGTTTAGCGGAGGCTATTTTAAATGCTTTGTTGCCAACTTATTATTTACAAAAAAAAAAAAAGTTAGGAAAGAATTCAGAGTTGGATACAAATTCAGTAAGGCTACTTGTTCCAAGATATATATATTTGTCTTTTACTATATATATATATACATATATATATATATATATATATTCATATTACTTTTTGAAACTTCGTATCCAATATGAATAAGGTTTAATATGGAATTTTGGTGTTTAGGATTTTGCTTTTTGGGATTTTCGTATTTGGTATTTTGGAACCTTCAAAAACATAAGGTCCGGGGTTCGAAATCATTAGGGATTTTGATATTTCCAGGAATTTTTTTTTTCAAAATTTTAAATCATTCAAGATTTTGATATTTACGACAATTTTTTTCAGTAAAGTAACATAGACCCATAATTTAATTATTATACCATAAACAATTTTATCTTAAAATTTGCAAGTTATTATTAACTTAATTATTACTTATCAATTTACCAGTATTCCAAACTATAAGCTAATTTCGATAAATAATTGACCACTAACACTAAATATAGCTATATTTTAAATATGTCCTAATATAAAACTAAATAACTTATATCGATTAGTTCTTTATTTAAAAATAATAAGATAAAATTTATATACTCAACAATTACTTCCACCATTTAAATAATGTATTATCATAAAATATAAAACAATATTTAAATATTTTCAAGTTCAAATTTGTATATAAAATACAAAAACGTTTATTTCTTGGAAATTCACTTATATAATAATATACCTATACATAATTTATTTAAAGCGACTCTAAAATTTATTTAAATATAGTTACTTATATAAATATAAATATCTAAAGATACTATTATATAAAATAAATTTTAAACCAAAAGCTTTTAAGGATTTAAAGGTGTTAAATAAAATTATCTTAATAATCTTTTATATATATGTAATTTTGTGAATTAAAAATATATTCTAAAAAAACCTTTCTTATAAATTTTGTTTCTTTTGAAAATGGAAAAGTAAAAGAAAAGAAAACAAATGGAAAATGGAAAATTCACAAATCATAAAAATAAATACCGAAAAATTTTTCTTTTTATACCCTACACCTATAGAATAGGTAAAGGGGTATATTAACTTTGGTATGGTGTTTGTAACCACCTAAAGGAAGCGAGCTAGATATGGAAAAGTATATATATTTGTGATCAGCGTGACCGCCTTAGTCGATATAGCCATGTCCGTCCGTCCGTCCGTCCGTCCGTCCGTCCGTCCGTCCGTCCGTAGGCACGATAACTCAAAAAATAATGGAGCTATCTTGATGAAATTTTAACTGTAGGTTACTAGGACTGAAAGTACGGCGGGGATTGCATATGGGCGAAATCGGCCCATGGGTTCGGATTCTGGACCTTTTAATCGATCGAAGGGCTAACGAACATATATAAGAAATCACGATAACTCAACAACTAATGACGCTTTCTTCATCAAATTTGTGCTGTAGGTAACTAGTAATGAAACTACTTCGGGGATTCCGTAAGGTCGGGATTGGACCATGCGTTCGGAACCTAGAACTTTTTGATCGAATTTAGGCCAAACGAGCATAATTCCGAAACCAATGAAGATAGAACCTCCAAATTTGGTATCAGGGTGTCCCCTCTTATCTCCTAAGTGTCTTGAGAATTTGGGTCCCATTGGACTACTGGGTCGGGGACCAGCCACACATTTCCGAAGACCTTAAAACATATCTTTAAAATTAATAAAGATAACAACTTGAAAAAATGTAGAAGCTTCCAATTTGCCACAAGGGTGTTCTTTACTATCTCTTGCGTGTTCCCTTAATTTGGGATCAATTGGAGTGGTGGTTCAGTACCCCTCTCAGACCTCCCAAGTTTTAAAAGCTTATAATCGAAATTACTAAAAATAGTTACTTAAAATTAAGATAGATCGTTTAAATTGTGTACAAGGGTTAACTAGTACTATAAGTAAAGCGCGGGCTGTATAAGGGCGAAATCAGCCCATGGGTTCAGATTCTGGACCTTTCAGTCGGTGTCAGGGATAACGAACATATATTAAAAATCACGATAACTCAACAACTAATGAGGCTATCTTCATGAAATTTGTGCTGTAGGTTATTGGTAATGAAACTACGGCGGTGATTACGTACGGTGAGGATTGGACAATGGGTTCGGAACTGAGAACTTTTTGATCGAATTTAGGCCAAACCAGCGTAATTCCGAAACCAATGAAGATATAACCTCCAAATTTGGTATCAGGGTGTCCCTTCCTATTGCGTAAGTGTCTTTGAAATTTGGACCCCATTGGACTAGTGGGTCGGGGACCAGGCACTCAGTTCCGAGGACCTTAAAGCATATTTTCGAAATTAATAAAAATAGTAACTTGAAACAAATGTAGAAGCTTCAAATTTGGCCCAGGGTGTTCTTTACTATTTCTTCCATGCCCCCCTAATTTGGGATCATTTGGAGTGGTGGTTCAGGACCTCTCTTAGACCCCCAAATGTGTAAAAGCTTATCATTGAAATTAATAAAACTAGTAACTTAAAATTAAGATAGAACGTTCCAATTGTATACAAGGGTTAACTAGTATTGAAAGTATGACGGGACTGCATATGGGCGAAATCGTACCATGGTTTGGGGTTCTGGAACCCTTGAAAAGTTCAAGGACTAACAAACATATATCTTAAAACACCATAACTCAAAAAATAATGCCGGTATTTTGATGAAATTTAAACTCTAGGTTACTAGTAATGAAAGTACCATGGGAATTGGTTCTGGTTGAGTTTAATTTCAAAGCCAAAGAATATATTTCCTATGTCCTATGTGTCTCCGAAATCTAGACTTAATTGTAGTGGTTCAGCTATATTCAAAGGTACTTGCTGCATTTATGTAAAATTTATTTGAATATTTAAATGAATTATATGAAAAGGTCTAAATTTGTAATTGTATTTTAGAAATACATTTATTGCATATTTTGCGTTTGTAAGCTTTTCTATTAGGTATATAAACTAACCACTTAAAATAATTGCAATTTTTAAAAATTTGGATTATTAAATATATTATGCTTTGATTATCTTTTTATCACAAAATTTAATAATTAGAATTTTTTCATTTTGTAATTGAGTTGGAATAAATATATTTTCATTTATTTCAAGTTTGCTTGTTTTTGAATATTTTTAAATAGACAAATTAGTAAGAATTTGTAATATTTTTTAATAGATAATATAATTAGAAAATGTTTTTAGTATTATAAAGTTAATTTGGTTAGCTATGTCTTACGATCAAATTAATAACAGCTTTTATGGTGTTAAAATGACTTATGGATATGTCCTTAAATTTGAACCAAATAGGTGTAGGGTATTTCTAAGTCGGTTGCACCGACTGACTGTTTCTTTACTTGTTTCATATTACATAAAACAAAACAAAATAATTTCATATAATTTTCTCTATTTCCACTATATAACTGTTTTTTTTTTTTTTTTATATCTTAAAATTTTTCCTGATCCATTTTCATCCAATTTTTTTTTTTTTTTTAATCTATTTTAGTGTGTGTTAGTGCGTGTTTGTAACTTAATTTTATGAACACATATTATTATACCTACTTGTAATAATTCATGTTTAGCAGTGGTAAGGCATTCATCAATTGATAATGGTTTTTCTGTATGTAAGATATTGTATCAATTCTTTTTTTCTTTAAATATTAATATATGCAATATGATATTAAATTATGCAATATCACCTGACAGATTTGAGCTCCATAAACCACCTAATGGTTCTAAGCGTATTGAAACTAGTCAAACTGATAAAGTATTCATTTTAACATTATTTTTTTTGTAATTTTTAAAAATCTTCCTTTAAAAAAATATGTGGCGTCTCCAATTGTGTCACAATTCGACTTTCGCAATGTTTCAGAAGCAATCTGAACGTTGATTTTCACCTGCTAACCAACCTTTATGTTTTATGGCATGTCTATTTTTCTTAAAAACCCTTTGAAGTTACCCAAACCTCTATAAATGTCACTATTAGGTACATGAGACTTGATCCATTTTTCATAAACGACAGGTGTTATATGTTAGTAGACAAACAAATTTTAAATTTATATCTTTTAACTCCTAAATAGTAGGCGATTCTAACGAACATCGATCTTTGTCAGGATAATATCTTACCCTTAATAATTTACACAATAAAATCATGGCTCTTTAGGGAGAGCCAAAAATAAAACACCGCGTTTTGCTTAATACCATTATTGTTCACTCAAACGACAATAAGTGTTTAGAATAATTTTTCATAAAAGGCATGTTCGTCACTGACTTTCACAAAAATAGCTGTACTTACATATATTTCAAGTTTTATCCTTTACAGTAAAAGAGAATACAAAAAGTATAGTAAATAAAGTTCCTATATCCTTTTAGAAGGGTTTAACAAGGTCATTAATTTTCAGTGAACCGTGATAACCAGGTTACCGTAAAAATAAATTTTTTTTGTTTTTTTTTTTATTCCTTTACCATGTACAGTTTTAGAACACATATCATTCTAATAAAATAACTTAAACGAATACAAACACATTTTTTTAAGTTTAAGTGTATGTAATGTGTAGTTAGAAAAGCGAATCATAATAAATGTCAAAATTAAATTCTTTTATGATTTTATGTTATTAGAAGAAAATTACTAACAAATTTTGAAGTAAAATTATGAAGTTCTAATAGTAAGGTTGTTTTTTTAATGGAAGAAATACTTTTTTAAATTTTATATTGGTATTTATATTCTTTTTATTTTAAAGTGGTGCTATTTCAAATGAATTTGGTATTTTTTCAAATTAAATTGATCAAATAAAAATGGTAATTTTAATATCAGGACCCAGAATATCGAACTGAGTTGATTTGAAAACTTAACATCAATTTTGTAACATTAAAACTAAAACGTAACACAAAAAATCAGATAAGTCCTAAATATGTCACCTAAATTTTTGGGGGCTATAATTAAAATTTGATTTTTTGTGATTGTAATTTTTTTAATTTTTCTTGTTTTCTAAAGTTCTGGGTGAATACTTTTTTTCAAATACGTTGAAACGACTATTCCATCCAAAAAAGGGGGCTGATTAAAAAAGACCAATCTAATTTAAAAATTTAGGATTATATGAACTTGAAGAAATTGATTTAAACGTTGACAAATTTTATGTTAAACAGGACCAGGTTTGTGTGAAAAAAGTACAGTTTTCTATCCGTTTTCACTTTACGAATGATTGAAGACATTAAATGTTAAAGAGAAGGTTGTGTTTAAGAATATCTACAAAGAGTTCATTGCAAGTTATTTATAATTATAATTTGTATTATTAAATGGTATATAATAGGAGTTCTAATTATATGGTTATTAATTTTAATAACAGTTATATTACTATTAATTTTTACTTAAATACAATTAGATTTTGCTCTATTATGTTTACTTTGATATGATTCTGTGAACAATTAATGAGCCTTGTATTTTTTCTTTGCATAGGGCAGGATATTAAAGTACAATACTTTATTTTTATACTTTATTATTGTATATACTTTATTCTATTACTCAAAAGGGTATACTAAATTTGCCATTACGTTTGTGACGCAGAGAAGGAGTGGGGATAGATATAGACTCAATTGTATGCTCGGATCAGCATCGAAAAATAAATCGATTTAGCTATGTATGTCTGTCCGTCCGCACAATAACTCAAAAAATAAAGGAGATAGAATCTTAAAATATTCGCAAATTCATTTGTTTTGCAATAGCCACCATCCAGCCATTTTTGTCCACGGGTTCGGGTAGCTGCCATTCAACTTCCTTTTTTATATGAGCATTTCTCTGTAGCTGTTACAGCTGCGAGTCTGAAATTTACCAAAAATAGTATAGTTTTATGGCCAAAGTTTCTGCAAAATTTGGTATGTTTACTGTATTGGGTTAAAGAACTGCCATTCAACTTCATATTTCACATAAGTATTACTTTATACATAATAAAGCTAAATGTTTGAAATTTTGCCAAAAGTAATAAACCGGATGATACAATTTTTATATAAAGGTCATACGGGTATCCCAGAGTTGACACAGTCTACTCTACTACACTCATCCTCGTTTAATATATTATAAATAATTAATAAGTATTTGTATTTAAAATAAGGTTTTGACGAAATTTGACATTGCAGAATTAAAAGTACCTATTTTATAAACACATTTATGAATTCAAAGTTATGATTTTAAACTTTTAATAATCATTTGTACAAGAATACTTTTTTGAATGCGTTCTGCTGGGAGCCTTCGAAACAATGGAGTCAGAATGATTTCTACATGAAAATCACATGCCTAAGTCCTTTTACAATAAGTTTGAATTATGTAAGAGTTTAAAGGTGAGTAAAGATTTAAATGGTTCTTTTAAACTTTTATAAGACTCAATTACACCTATTTCAGTGACAAATAATATGACATTATGTGATTATTGAAAAAACTTGTACACTTTTTTAACTATCTATTGTTTTGATAGTACTGTATACTTGATTTTTTTTTAGTTTTCTTTAAAAATCTTTAAATCTTTAAAAACTCTTTGCTTTTTTGAAAGTACAATCCAAGAGGAAGAGATATTTTGGAGGTTAAAATACAGAAAATATGAATGCAAAATTGGAATCGATTATTAAACAATTATGTATGAATATTGCAGTTTATTGATAGGAAGTAAGAAATTGATGCATGTGTTCTGTTTAGCAAAAAAAGTATATCAGAGTAGATAGAAATAGTTAATAAATAGAACCCCTAACTTCTGTGATATATATATTATTTATTTTTAAAATGGAAAGAAATAAGTGTTTATTGGTTATATAATAAAAAATATGAATCAACATAACCTATGCAAATGAAAATTTGTCTATTATAAAAAATTTAAATCAGAGCCACCTACCGGAAGTTTTTTAATTACAAAAGAGTTGGTGTGGCTGGGAGTAGGAAAGAGAGTAGAAAAGAGTAGTTTACTCCCCATAAGTGACGCAAGCAATGTAATTCGAAAGGTTCCTTCATCAAAATACTTTAATTATACTTTAAATTTCTAATTTAACTATAAAATATTATAACGGGTTTTAAATCTCCTTGTTTCAAAATTCCAAAAACTGATTAAATTGTTAATTTTATTTTCATAATTTTTTTCCTCCAAAGACCTCATTTTTCCAAGTCCCAACATCTTATAGAAAACTTGCACATTCTAAAAATTTAAAAAAAAACCTAAAAAAAATTATATTTCAACTTTTAAATCAAATCTCTGTACTATAAACATACAAATGATAATTTTCAATTAATATTACATTGTCATAAACAACACATTTACTCTAACACTTAATAATCCCACTATAATACTAATTTTAATTATAAATTTTCTTTTTTTCATTTTCTTTTAAAAATCCCTTAAATCGCGTTTTCATTTCATTTCACAACATTAAAAATATAATTTTCATCAATTAAAAATAAATGCTACTATGTAATGTTAAATAATGTATATATGTATACAAGTATATATATATATTATTTTAAGTTTAACGAATGAATTACACAAACATTTTTGCACACCCTTATGTATAAAAAGTGAAATAAAAAAATATTTTTCATATTTAGTTTACACTTTGTTACAAAATTTTTCTTCTTTTAACTATTTAACAGACACATATACATACAATACATAAGAAAACAATTAACATTATATACATAAACACAATATATTATAAAATAGCAGACATCTCAGTTTTATAATACTACAATTTTAATCATATACCCTATGGGTGTTTTATACTCCAGATATAATAGCAATTTTATAATAAATATTTTTTTAACATTGAATGAAAATATAGAGTTGCCAGATTCTACAAAAAAAAATGTTATTATGTATTAATACTTAAGATTTTATATTTTTACTTTTAAATTTTTGTAATTGCTTGTGTTTACTAGGAAATATTGTTTATTTTCAGTTAAAATATTTGAACATAATTGAAATTTAGTTAATAAAGATAACTGTTAGTTTAATAAAAATAAATCAAAGCCTACAGATAAATTCAACGCAACCAGCTGTTATAAATACGATTTAGCAAAAGGCTCCTTTTAACATATATTACATTAAATCAAAGCAGATTTGTGAATAGAAGCGTTATTGTTTTCAAGTTAAGAATAACTTTAACGTTCGTAGGGTTATAACCATAAGCCAAATTTAAAGGTTCTTGTCACATTTTTTATAATAAAATGAACTATTATTTAACGTACGGTAAACAGTAGTTGGTAAAGGATTAAAAAACTTGTCAAATAACTAGGCAAAATATAATATATTTGATATAAATAATATAATTTAATTTCGATTTGTATATTTAAAGAATCAAATTAAAATCGGAACGAGAACAAAACTTAAATATGCGAGTATATCTATACATCTATCATATTACAAATTAATAGTGTGCTTGCTTTCCTTTTTGAGAAGTAATCTACTCTTTTCTACTCTCAACTACTCTCAGCTACACTAGCTCTTGTAAAAGAGTAAATGAGAGCAGCAGATATTTAAAAAAATTCCGACAGATGGCTTTAATTAATTGTTCATAATAGATGGATTTTCATTTGATTTGGAAATGTTAAATCATATTTTTTATTAGATTACCAATAAGCACTAACTTCTTTCTATTTTAAAAAATATATTATATATACATATCAGCAATAAACTGCCATTTCTTACACATTATTTTCAATATGTGAATATATTAAAAACAAATAACTCTCAAATGACAGATAGTTTTATAATGTCAAAAAATAAATGTATGACAATTAATCTGACAATTATCTACTCCTGAAACAAAAATTACCGTTCTATTTACAAACTCGGAGTAGATAGGAATAAACTTCAACTGTTTGCTAAAAGTAACGCAAGTAGTAAAGAGGAAATTAAGAAACGTCAAATTTTAATGACAAGCCAGGATTCTAAAAAAAATATAACAGTGAAATCCTAAATTAAAATATTTAAATTTTTAGAAAAGTTTAGATATAGTGATTAAGTTTTCAACATCTGATACTTAAACATACTTCTACTGCGTATGAAACCAAAGCTTAATGTTATATATTTTATATGAACCGATAAGGGACTTACGCTCCCTCTTATAATTCTGAAGAGGTACAACGTAAGGTACGAGGTAATAAAACAACCAAGCTCCTTTTTATAGTTCTCTTCTTTTCAAGATTATAACCCAAAACTAATCACTAAATAAACATTCAATTAATTGAATTTCCCCTCAATACGTGGGACACAGGATGGAAAATACCAAAAGACGGAGAGTAAAGGTGAAGAAAATAAAATGAACTTTTTTCAAATTATAATAAATTTAATTCGATATTATTTACCTCAAACAAAATAATTACACTAACATTAATGGTGTTAATAATCTTAAAAATGTTTTTTTTTTTCTTTGCTAAGTAATTGAAGAATGTTTTTGCTATTTTTTATACTTTTTAGTTTTTTAACAGGTGATAAAAATTGCTATATATTGTTTTTTAAGGTAATAATTATAACAACAGGTTAAAATTGTTTTGAATTTAGACATCGCTTAACTGTTCTATAAAATTATAATTCATATATATGTATATATACACATTAATATATAAATATAATATAAATTAATACATATAATATATACATAATATATATACAAACTTAATTAAAATTTTTGTTATTTTAATACTTCAGCGCCTCGTCTCTTTTCATTGAAATATTTTTGAAACATGTACATATACATATACAAAATCATTTACATTATATTTGATTATTCTAATTTTAACATTATATTATTTTCTTATTTTAATTTTTTTTTTTACTTTTATAGGAAAAAATTTAAATTAACTTATATATCAAAAATAATAACTTTTATTTTCAACTCTTCTTATTTTAATTTTTCCGACTTTGAACCTTAGCTTCATACCATAATATAATTTTTGAAAGTGAAAATTCTTTAAAATATTTTTCAGATATTTTCAAATATTTTAGTAAAATTTTGAATTAAACTTTTAAAAATTAGTAAATTACAATTTTCTTTTTTTTAATAAATAAATTTAATTGGGGGTGATTGAACAGTTAAGTCATAACTATACGTCAAATCCACTGTATTGTAGTTTTAAAATGATAATACAACATCATAATGACATTTTCAGAACTTAACTTTTGAGGTTATGATACACTTATTTGGGTGAAAGTTTCAATCTGATTACTTACAAACTTTGTAAGGTTAGGTACTATTATTGTGGCTCGGCTTAGTTTAGGTAAAATACTTATTGATAACAGGGTTACAAATTTCTAATACAATGAAAACTCACTAAGTCCTTTTTAGGCTGGAATGAAATAAATATATATAAATAATATTGAAATTACGAATTTTTCGTCAAAAAATTGCAGAGCTATCGATCAAGCACTTTTAGAGTTATAAGAGTTTAAAAACTGGCAAAGTTACATAAAATTATATCTTAAAGATGCATTTTCTCAATGAACACATTTTCGAACTCTGAAACTTGTGAAATGACACATTAAATCAATTACTTCTGTTTTGTCAATTCTTAAAGCACACCCTGTCTATATATGTGAAAAACACAAATTATAATATAATAAATTAATATACTTCTTTATATATATACATATATTATTTAATTATAATAAACGATAATTAAAATTTTTCAACTTTTTTTTTTAAGATCCATTACTTTGAGAAAATATTAAACATAGGTATCATAAAAATGTATTCAAACACTGATGGGGTTAAATTAAAATTTTATTAAAATTTTTTCTTTTTATATTAACTTGTTGTTGTTGTTCTTTCTTTAAGTAACTTTGCTCAGTTTTATAAATATGTTATTTATATATATGTATATGTATAATTTTATAAAAAATAAATAATGAAAAAAAATTAAAGATTTTGAAAAAAGCACATTTCCAAAATTAAACAATGTTCTAGAATAAATTTTAAAATATAATTTTTAATAATATTTTAAGAATTTTTCCTAGAAATTTAGGCAGATATTCAAGTTACAGGGGCTTAACAGTTTTTGATTTACCGAAAGTCCGAGTGATATAAAAGGAGAGTTTAAAAAATGTTTAAAATAAAAGGTCAAAAATTGTGCAAAAATTGATTTTCACATAAAGGTTAATTAAAATATTGTATGGCAACACTACATATTTTGTTTTACATATATATTTAGTAAGCTTATAAAACCAGCAATTGTTTGGTGCTGCCAGATTAGAAACAAATCTTGCAGCACTTATGTTATATTAATTCAAATACCAGGGATTTTCAAACTCTGGGGTTCTGAAGTTCCTTAAAGAGAAGTGGGCTTCAGAAAAGAGTTCTTTCATTAAATTACATTAACGAAAGTTCAAAAAACGCGAACTGACGGACAGAATGCAACTATATAGACACACTTGTTTTTTACAAAAATTTGAAAATGTGCTAAGAAATATGAAAAAAAATAATATTTACCTTTACGTAATTTATCTAAAGGTTTTAGTAAAGTTTTTATATATAATTATACGAGTATTATCCTTACATGTAACAATACATATACTTATAATCTGTTCTATGATAAGTGAGTGACGGAAAAGTATCTTATTTTTTTATTGTTATATTTTTGTTGAAAATATCCTTAAGGAGTCATCATATTCATTTTTATTTTCTCAACTCAATGACATTTTCTACTGTTTTTGTTTTTTGCACTTTTACTTTTTTCACTAAATGACTTTTTATTTTTCCAAGTGAGAGCCTAAAGAAAATTTTTGAATTTCATCATGTTTCCGTGTATCATATAATATTTTTACAAGAATATCAATATTGACATGTAATTAATAACCCCTGATTAAATTATTATACCGAATAATTTAATTTATATATATACGTATATATTATTTATATATACATATATATATACAGGCCATAACAGAGGGTGGGCCATGAGGGCCATTTGGCCCAGGCCCCGAGTTGTGAAAGGGCCTCTATTTATTTCCTAATTTGGTCACAGTAGGTGCGGAAAAATTAAGTTGAAATATTATTTTGAGTATTAATTTATTTTATTTTAACCAAAGATTTATAAAATATAACGATACAAAAGTTATAGTAAAAATTTCAAGTTAGTGTTATATATGTATGTATAAAACTTTTTTACGTAGTAGGCCAATTGCATAAAAACGAATATGTTGAACTCTGAAAAATACAAAAAATTTTAACGTAGTAGGCCAATTGCATAAAAAAGAATATTTAATTTTCAATTATTAAAAATTTAACTATATTTCCTATTCAGTACAGTTTTAATTTTCCTATTGAGTATAGCTTTTGGTTCCGTACTATAAATTTTAGTGATTATAAAATTAGTGTTTTTTTTTATTGTTTAGTGATATTTGTAATCTCTAAGTTTAAATGGAGTTAATATTAAAAATAGTTCTATTTAATTCATAAGTAATTAATTTTAGGAATATAATGAAAAGAACATATCCGAGTGGCGCAAGCAAGAAACGACAGAAAAAAGAACAAGAAAAAGCCAAGCAAAGTCTGCCACGATTAACGAAATTCTTTAATAAAAAAACATCACTGAACAGATTATCAATCAAACAGTCAATCCTGAAAATGAAACTACTCATGCTATTTCACAAATGGCAAATGTTATTGCTGATGTTGATGCTCAAATTTCGGTGGTTGAAAGTATAACTTCAGAACAAATAGAAGATTCTTTGTCACCATTACAGATAATTGTTGATGATGCAAACATGGAAGAAAATTACGTGTCATCTAATTTACCCAATGTCCAAGGAATTGAAGCAATAACTTCAATACCTGTTTTCAACGATGACGTCGCCTTGCTTAACAAGAAAAATATAATGCAAATGGAAAATTTTTTGAAAATTGAACATTTTAAAATACCTGAAAACATCCCAAATGATGCTGAAAACAATAAATTTCCATATCGTCTGACGAAGAAAGTTGCGGAACCCAGTTTCAGTGTGTTGAAAAGGGTTAAAAATTTTAACAGATCTTCAATGAGCCAAAAACGGTTGAATGGGCTATCAAGTTTACATATAAATTCAGATATTGCACGAAATATTGATTTTTCAACTATTATAAAAGATTTTGCTACAACTAAGGCTCGAAAAGCTTATTTGTAATTTAATTATTAATTTCATACTTTTTAAATAAATTAAAAATAATAAAAGAACTATGTAAATTTGTTTTTTTTTACTCAAACAAGAGGCCCCATATTTTTTATTGGCCTGGGCCCCTCTCAGCTCTGCAAGGCCCTGTATATATATATGTACATATAATTAGCTGTTAAACTACCTGTAATTTTAACTTTTCGGGCTATCACTTAAAGTGTTTAGAGTATAATTCAAAAATAAGTGAGTCAAAAGAGGATGAGTTAATTAGAAAAGAAAGTTATTTGACACACTTTTTTTAAATATTGATAAAAGAGCTCAACTAATGACATTTAATCATTAGCCATTATAGAAGATTTTTAACAGACACTTGTATACATACGTTTTCAATTAAAGTGTTAAGTGAAAATATACCCTATTGTCACAAAATTATAATGCGTATCAAATTAGCTCCTTAAAAAACTTATTAAGGCGATGCGACGCAAAATAGTGAAGCGTTTTAAATGGTTTACCCTTCGGTAGCAACATTTATCTTTATAGCCGTATGATTATGAAGCTGGGTGTCTGAAATTTTGCCAAAAATAGTTTAGTGTAATGGCCAAAGTTACTGCAAAATTCGGTTAGTCTACTGCAGAGGGTTCGAGTAGCTGCCATACAACTTCTTATTTTATATGAGCTACACCTAATAAAGCTGTATGTTTGAAATTTTTGGCAAAAGTAATTAACCAAATGATATAATGTTTATATTACGGTCATACGGGTATCCCAGAGTTGATACAGTCTACTCTACTACACTATTCCTCGTTTTGGTTTTCTTTTCTAAGAGAGGAAAAATCCATCAAATGGTAACAGGACTACTACTAAACTTCGCGGTTGTTTAAGATTCCTACTAACTAAAAATCACTCCCCTTATAGCCATAAAAATCGGATAAGCACCCAACCTGCTTGCACAATATAATGGCTGAAGAGTAAAGATGATACATATTATGTGTCGATTTTAGATTAAGTGGGACACCCAAAAAGCATATAAGTGGACTGTGGTATAAAAGCAAACAACTATACATGTATATTTTTAGTTTTACCAAATTAAATTTAGCACATTTAAGGCACTATACATTATAGCACAAGTGTGCCATGCTTATCTGTAATGCAACCATCAGCTAAGTAAAGAAAACTAAAACTAATTTCTGAGCTCAATTTGAGAACCAATTTGTGTAAAATCTGCAAGTGACTCAAAAGCTCCATCCGAGAAATGACTCATTAAATATTTTTAAATTATTAAGTAGTTAAAACGCAGTTTAAGAAATACAAAATGATTTACCCTTTAATAATCCCGCAGTTGTCAAATTATATACACACTTCATCAATTCCACTTTTTTTCGTCATTCATTTTCATCATTCGTTTTGTATTAAAACTATTCATTTCATACTTCATTTGAAGTTGAAAAATGTCTGACAGCAATAATAATACTCTTGAGAAATTTAAAAGAAAAATAATTATATAAAAGAAAAAAAAAGTTTTTGAACTGGATGATTAAAACAAAAATATCACTTGAGTGTAAAAAACATTTAAATAGGTGGAAAATGGGGCTTTTGCAAGTAGTCATCAAATTAAAAAAAAACGAAAAGACTCAAAATTACTCTTGTCAACTCTAAAATATGCTTTACTGTCTATAGTGTTGACAAATGCATTATTGTGACAACTTTATTATCACTTTCCGTCTATTACATTTCTTTTTGAAGTTTTAATTTTCAAACATTGCTCGAGTATTGTAAGTGACTAGCAGCTAGAATTAATGAATGGAACTAACCTAGATATGTTTCCACAAGCAATTACCGTTGCATTTCTCTATTTGAACGTTTTAGTCTCGTTATTTCATGGTAGTTACCCGAAGGTTGTACTTACTTTTTTTTTACAACGAAATGGACAATATCGAAAGCCACCCATTGGAATAGTGCTTTGTTCGTTTTGATAGTCTAATTGCGGCATTAACACACCAAAACCCTCTTCGAACCAAACTTTGTACAGTATGGTTACGGGGGTGAGGATATAGAATAATATTGCAATTTTGATTAAGGTTTTTTAGTATTGTTGGATTATGGGTGGATTAAATTGGATGGGATATTTGCAAGAAAGATGTTAATGTTCTTCTTTAATTTAGCTAAATCGTACACACATACATTATCAACTTTGGAAACACATTTGGTGGAATGTGCTTCCACATGCATGACGAGCTCAATTTAGTTACTTACAACAAAATTTACAATCCAAAGCCCTTCCTACCAATTAATAGCAACTTACTTGCCTTTTTATAAAGGGTTTCTAAAAGGGCTTAAAAAATTATTATGAAAAGTCATCTAAGTAATATTCAGACGTATATGGGTAACCGTTGACCTTGCTAAATTGAAATTGTTTTAAGACTGTTTTGAGTCACTTTTCAATTCTGATATCAATTATAAAATAAATTTCAGTAGCCGTAAAAGAAAGCCTTATGAAATAAAGCCATTGGGAAATAAATAATAAATAGGATTGAGAAATAAGAACGTACAATATTATAAATAAAGCCTCCTAGGTGTTATTTCTATTTTATATATTTCAGATAATCAGATGATGAATAAAGCCAATTGAATAAGCTAAATAGTACTTAGTCTGAATTTGAAACTTTCCAAAAGTAATTATGAAATTTAAAATAATTTTCTATAATTTTACAAAAATAACAATTAGCCAAGAATCAGTTGTATCCAGGAAACGGATCTGAAAACTTTTCAACTAATCTCATCACAATAATTTCAGCAGAAAGAATGATTTTTGTAAGAAAAAATATTTCAGAAAAATTTAAAATACCTTTAATCTGCCTTTATTTAAACATTTGTTTTTAAGATAAAAACAAAAATATAAACTGATGGGGTAGAGAATAGTTGATATTTTTTTAAATAAAAAAAAACTTGCCACGTGTTTTTCCAAAAACAATTTCCTACGTGTCCTAATTTTCTTTGAACGCCTTTAGGGTAAATTTTTCCTTAGGGTTTACTAGAAAAAAAAAAAGATTTCCGCAATTTTCTTCAACAATACCATTAAATACTAAATACAGTTAAATAGTACATGATTGGTTCAATAAAGTAATTTCAAAAATAAACTAAATCAAAAATTGTCACAATGAAGGTTTTAACTATTTAAAAGAAAAGGCCTAGGTAATCGTCACTCCAAATCGAAGGCCTAAACTGCAAGGTTTCTAAAGCGCCTAAAATGTGCTTCAGTTTCTTCATTCAACTTAATTTAATCTACTGTAGACTCAATAGTTCATTTAGTATAAAATTTAAATTATTATATATTGTAGCATTTAATAAAATAGGGTTGCCAGTCATAAGCCTCCGCTGAACAATTTATTGAATTCTTGATTTTGTTATCAAATCTCTGGAAGTTTTGTAACCAAATCCTAATTTTGTATCATAAATAATGCGTCAATATCAATGCATTTAATATAATTTGGGATCTTTTATAAAAAGTGTATTTTGAGGACTCTTTTCTTTTATTTTGGGGAAATTTGAAAAATTTTATTTTGAGGATTTGAATCAATTAAGGGTTTCTCTATCCCCTATTGTAGCATTTAATAAAATATGTGTTGTCAGATATAAATCCCCGCTTAACAGTATATTGAATTCCTGATTTTGTAACCAAATCCTAACTTTTTGTCTTAAATAATAAGTCAGTATACATTTAAATAATGGGGACTGCCAACCCTATTTACCACTTAGTTGGAGATTTTTTTAAAAAGTATATTCTGGGGACTTTCTGCAAATGAAAAAGTGCGTAAAATTTGGGACTTTTTTTCTAGGTACAGTCATTAGGAAATGTCCTTTAATAATTGGAGACCTGTTAGATTATTTGAGACATCATTACGAGGCCGATTAGAAACTAGTGTAGAAGATGACATTTCAAATAAATCAATTCCAGCTTGAAGATAAAGGATATGAGAAGCCATTATAAAAATATAAATATCAGTTCAAGCAACTCTTAGCCGCAAAATTTTTCATTGAATTTCCAAAATTTTTTGACACAGTACAAGAAAAACTTTAAATGAAGATTTGATTCAACTTAACAAATCTCAAAATTTAAAAAAAAATTCATAAACCAATGGGATAAAAATTTAATATGCTGCCTACATAAATCTGATTTTAATATTAAAAGTTTGGTCCATTTTACAAATCAAAAAGTTTTTACACAAATTTCATAATTTTTCTTAATTCCGTAATTTTTTTTTCATTTAAAATTAAATAATTATATTTAAATGTTATAATATATATTATATTACAGTTTTTTCACACATATGAAAATTTTTAAAAAGTTTTCTTTTCAGATAAATTTTCCTTTTAATAGAAAAGTTAAAGTATTCAAAAATAAAATGTTTGAAGCCATTTTCTAACACATAAAAATAACATTAGCATCCTGTACACCTACCCTTTTTTAATTTTTTTTTTTGCACATAGCCTACAAAGTATACAATGACTTACAAAAGTTTTACAATATTTTGCTTTTAAATTTAAATTAAAAGAACTATATTTAATTAGATTTCAAATGGATTTGTTAAGATATAGACAGTATATCTCTTTGCTAAGAGTAGCTCTTTGCTTTTAATAATTGGGTTAGACTTATCCAATTGCCTCCGGTGATGAGGTCATTACATACGGAAAGATGTTGTACAGTATTATACTTTATAACTTACTGTTGGTTTCAACAATGTTAAGAAAGATAATATAAAAGGTGATAGTGATATTTATACTTATTCGCAGATAGATACGTTGTTTCTTCATAGTTACAGTCCCCCATTTAAAATTCCAGCATTCTGGTTGAATGTCACAAATATTTTACTTCCCAGCCTATGTACTGCTAGTGTACATTCAATTATTTATTTGAATTTACAAGGAAAAGATTCCGCATCCTAAAAGTATGCAATATTACAAATCTCTATATATCAGCTATTTCAGTGCTAGGATCAGGCATTTAATAACGGTAAAATTTAGAAAGCGTTAAGAAATCCAAAGCTTTAAGATTTCTGTACTCAGCGAAGATTGCAGGTTGACTTTTTATGTTTAAATCAAAAATTAGCAAATTGTTAATTAATTTATAGAAAATATTAATTGTAAGTAAATAACATGTAAAAATTCTGTTCTTCTGCCAAGGAAGATCAAATATTTTATGTTTTACTATAATATATTTGGTTACCATGGCGATTTTAAAAAAAAAGTGATTTTTCAATAATTTCCTTTTTCAATTAAATATTTCATGAACTGTAGGAGAATCAAACCCGTACCTTCTCGGCTAATAATCCAAATGCTTACGCACTACACCACCTAGACTCAAAAATAGTTTAGCTATATTTATTTTTAATAATAATATCAGAAGAAGTTCGCACTCTAGTCATTTTCCTTTTATATTGAAACATCCTAAGATTGCATACTTATAGGATGCGGCATATTTTCTTCATAGATTCAAACAAAATATAGTTAAAAAAGTATGTAAATTCAAACCATGATATACACCCCATTACATATTTAATACGTACCAGATATTATGGGTAGTGAATGTGTGAAAAAAAACCAAAAATAGGTTAACATGCGTTTAAGTATAAATATATATATACTAAAATGTATTTAAAACGTCCATATAAAATGAAAAACTCTTCATGAGTAGACTCTTGAGTCATATTTAAAACAAAAAGGAAAATATAATAAAAAAAAAAACAGAAAAAATAAAATTTACAAATGGATTTAATGAACTTTTTACCATATTCATTTAACTACCCATACATATTTGCTTTTATATGTATTTCAACTTTCAAAGTTTTTACAGATATTTCTAGTATTCATTATGAAAAGATTGCATGTATAACACTTTCCATTTTGTGCTGATTTTTTTAGGATTTAAAAAATTATAATTCCAGTTATAAACACAGGTATCAGTTTAATTGCTTTTCTTTTTTTATTTTGATTTTTTTTTTTGTTATGCCTTAATGAAAAATACATGTGTTCTAATTAAGACCTATTATTCTTCCAGCAAAATGGAATGAAATAACCTATTATTTATATAAATAATGAATAATCTTAAAAGGGTTAAATTCAAAATATTTAAAAAAAAAATATTATGTATAGTAATTTCATGATAATTTATATAAAGTTTGGACAATATGTGTAAAAATATTAGTTTTAATTTTAAATTTCGAATTTTTTTTTAAAAAACATTTTCGGAGAAGCTTTAATTTTCTCATGATAATAATGATAATATTAGTGCGAAGACTGCAGAATCTAGAGCGTAAAAAAATTTATGAAATATTTTCAAAATATTGGAAGAGTGTGGAAGACCCTTTAAGATAGAATACCGTTTGAAAAATTTAATCAATAAGTTTTAAGTAATAACACGATTTGACTTCACAGAAATTACAGAAAATGATAATTCGACACAAGAACTGACCATCAAAGTCTGAAAATATACCAGGTAGGTAGGTAAAGCGGTGACCATTATGACTCTGCGCGAAGACGTTAATTATCACTACATTGTGCTTTTTGGATCTCACTGCACTCTTGTGACTTGCGTTTTTATTTCCGTTATTATCCATTCCATAGAGCTCAGATACGAAATCAGTTTTTTTAATTTTGAATTTAAAAAGTTCATTGAGGTTGTTAAGGAACGGTTGACCGAGTGAAACACGTCTGGTTCTGATTAGGGCCAGACATCTTCAAAGAAAGTGTTCGATATTTTCAGTTTCGTTTGCTTCTATACAGCTCCAGCAGGATTCCTAATTTGGCTGCATCGATGCCTGCTGGTTAGTAGCTTGTGATAGTTGCCACTCGTGTTTAGAAAATCAATTCTCTACTTTGGTTGAGGGTTGACCACTACATCCTAAATATAATGAAATTGTTTAGAATAATCCTTTTTTTTTTTGTGATTTAGTTGTATACAAATCCGTTTCATCACATCACTAATTGGAAGATCCATTTTACTTTGGTTGAGGGTGGACCACTACATTCTAAATATAGTGAAATTGTTTAGATTATCCCTTTTTTTTTTTGATTTTGTTGTAAAGAAATCCATTTCTTCACATTTCTAATTGGAAAACCCACTTTCACAGGAGAGTTGGTATTTAGAGTGACTCCTTTTTTTCCTAATTCGGTATTGCTATGCCGTGGCGCGCACACAAATGTTATCTGCATGTTTTGATTTACTGAGCCGAATTCTTCCTGACTCTGCCTCGCAAGCTTCAAGCTTGTAATATAGTCGCATAAATATGCTTGTTGGCGGATTGACTGAAATCAATTTATACGAGATATAAGTTAAGTTTTTTTCAGTAATAAATACTTAGTACACGATATTTGTTGGAGCCCATAAGATACATAGGCTGCCACATGAGAATTAAGTAAGATTTTGGAATGGTTATATTTTTTAATCATTATGGGCCCATTTCCTAATATCAATTTTGAATAAATTATTCCAATAATTTTTTGAATCTTTAAAAAAAATCAAAAAAGGTAATCCACAAAACATTCAAAAGAGAGATCAAATTATTCATGAGCTTAAAATATGATTTACTAAAAAATTTTAAGCAAATAAATTTAAAACATGCTTTAATTTCGCACTTAGGTATTTTGTAAAAAAATGTTTACAAATACATTCATAAAATTATGGTTAAATGGCTACATTCAATCTTTTTTTCACAATTGTACCCTTGAAATTAACAATCTTTTATTATATTGTGTATCCTTTCAATTATTTTGTTTTTAGTTTTTGTTATTTTTTAATACCTAGTACCTAATGATTATTTTAACCCATTTTAATGAGAAAAAGACAAGGCCAAGCACTTAATATTTTGTTATTATATTTTTAAATTGTTTCTCTGAAGTCATTTGTATAAAAATTAGGTACATAAATAAATGAAATAAATTTTGGTAATTTTTAAATATATTTATGTATATGTACATGATGTGCTATGATGTTTTATATAAAATAGTAAATTCATTTGGACGTTTTATTCATTTATATTTTTAAAAAAATGTTGTATAATCTTTTAAATTATATCTAAATTTTGAACGAATTTCAAAATAAGTTTCTCATATAAGCGAGCGATTTATGACTCATTTTAGGAAGTTATGACTCATTTTTATGGTCATTTCTAAACTTTTGATCCAAAGGAACTCATTAAGGGGAAGATAAATAGTCGATAACCTATATGATAATAAGTCTATAATAAAAACAAAAGTGTATATAGGAACCCTTTATTATTAACCCTATTTAGCTACAGATTTTCAGCTTGTGCATTTATTTTCTAAATTTTGGCCAACTTCTAGTGGCTAATATTTGTCCGCGGCAGTCGAACTTAGAGGACTTATCTCTTCATCAACCAAGTATTATTATTTATTAATTTATTTATTTTTTAAGTATTTGCAAGTGCATACAATGCCTTTGCAAATCGAATGTGGGCCAACAATATTAATTATTTTGTTTAAATATCATATACATTGTAGCCTATCTATAATGACGCTCTAGTTACGCTCTCATTTTGCTCTCATTACGTAGTCAACAAATGAGTGTCCACAATGAAATGTACATGACAGCGTTTTTTGATATTACTTTGTTTACAAATTAGATGAATTAAAAAATATTCAATAGCTTAAAGTTTATTGTATAGCTACAGGGCAAAACAACCGATATGGCTTGAATGTTTAATAACTTTTTTATTTAATGGTTAATTATTATTATTATTATTTTTTTGTTATACAGTATATTAATGGAGAATATTTTTAGCTTAGGTAGAAAAATTATATCCCGCAAGTGGTGACCATTTTCGGTTTCGCACATTCGTGCTCTTTCCAGTACATTTTTCATAACTTTTCGTAATTTTTTATCGCTGTTCTGTTGTGTACTGTTCCATTTCCAATTCCCAAAGTTTTCTTCACAAAATTCTGAAATAAAAATAAAAAATATAAAAAATTTGTAAACATGTCGTTTTGCGCCACCCTGTATTTTGAAAAATGGTTTGATATTATTTAACCCTAGATAGAAAAATAATTAATAATTATTTCTTCTGACAATATAATTTTTTATTTCTCAATTAAAAATATTTTTCAAAGCTAAATTTTTTGACATTTTAATACGGAGAGAAAGCGAAAAAGTTAAAAGTTATACAACTTTTTTAATAGCTGCGTAATGTCTCCGTCAAGGTTGCGACTATTTTAGACACTTTCATATAATTCAATACGTTTAACTTAGTTTGAGAGATAGCTACGTGTAGAGATCGAAACGAGAGCATTCATTGTACATGGGCTATTATATTTTACAATATATATTTGGTCACCATGTGGATTTGTAAAGAAAAATTATTTTTCAAACATTTTATTTGAACCCGGACCTCCTCGGTTATTAAGCTTACTCACTACACCATCGAGGCCACTCATGTATTTTTATATATTTCATACATTATTATCTCGGATTCTAAGAACAGTAATCGTGGAGCGCAAATTCACTAACCCTATATATGATTTTTTAAATTCTTAATCTAAAAATTCGAAACCCTTTAAAAAAAATTTCAAAACAATTTTAAAATAAACGAGCTTTTCTAGATTCAAATATTAAGACATTGACAATAACTGTTCGGACAGTTATAAGAACTGTTTGAATAATTAATAACTATTCATTACATGAATCAACAAAAGTAACTGTCAAAAGTATTTTGTTTATAATTTTTTAAAATTGAAAGATTGTGTAACCAATATTAGAAAATGTTTTAAAATTAGACTTTTTAATTAATATCTCTTACATTTAGGTTACATTATCGTAAAATATTTTTAGGTTATGTTTTTTTTTTATGTTCTTATCCCAAAATACAAAAATTAAATTCTGACTTCTATTTATACAATATCATGTTTTGAAATAATTATTCTCGTGTAGAATAATAATAATTAAAAACATTTTTTTTTTGTTTTGATATTTTTAAAAAGTAGGTATGGGAAATTATCATGTAATTTTGATTCAAATTGTAGTAATGAGACCAATTCAATACAAAATGTGGAAACATATAAAAGGCAAAACAAAATAAAATAAATATATAAATATGTTTGTATGTACATATATGTTTATAGGTTCTATTATCATTTTAAATAAGGTTGTAAGTGCAGAGTCATAACTCCCAGGGCTATAAGTCCTTTAGGAACTTATGAATCATTTAGTGGGACATAAGTCCCTATAAGGAACCCATGAATCACTGTAAAATATTTACGTGGGACATAGCTCCCTCCTTTAAGAAGTTACGACCCATTTAGTTAGCTATTACTCTTTACTAATTTTTAATGGCAGTTATAACATCATATAACTAAAATTGTGTGATTAACCGTATACATATACTAATATATTTAACTCGAAATTTATTTTGAAATAGTTTCTTAAAGTTGTTTCCGATCTTTATGATTTATGTATTTTTATGGTTTATGTATGATAATATAAAAATATGTAAGTTAAATATTAGATATATAACAATTAGATATTTATATATTTGTCTATGCTAGGAAGCTTATTCTAGGAATATTCTATATTAGGAAGCTTAGGTATTTAAGTTGCTTAAAAATTCAAAATTGAACCGTTTTCCAGAGTATTTATGAATTCAGGTATGTGAGACTTTGGTAACAAAATCAGGACTGTCCTGTTTTGCAAAATAGCTTTTGAAAATGTAGTTTATATGTAAAATTATATTTATTTTCTGAATTTTGGAAAAAGGGAATAAATACCCTGATTTCGAATCCTACTACAAAATTTTTGCTAATTATTTTTGATATTATAGTTCAAGAACTGTATTTATTTATATTATATAATTAAAATTAATATATGTTTTTACATTACTGTAACCCTTCAGGTGAAAACTGTATAAGGGATTTATGACCCTTTACTCCAAGTCAAGACTGTAAGGGTCAAAGGTTCCAAGGGAGTTACGCTTCATTGTTTTGAGTCAAAACTCTCAGGGTAATAAGTCAATTTAGGTAATAAGTCGAAAAAGATTTTATTTTAAAATGTTTGCTATAACCTAGTTTTTAAAATTCGAATATCAAAAGTCAAATGTGAAGTGTCAAATGTGATATTACCATTTTATATTTGTTAATGCAAGAATTTGTTTATTAAAAAAGTAAAATTATTATTATATTTATATATAATTATATTTTATTTATATCAAAAAATATATCTCCGCCATCTTTAGCAATTATATGTAAACTGTATATGTATACAGATCAAACACAATGAACCACATAAATATATTGGTTGTGTTGCTGTTGTTTTTACGTGTTTTAAACCAAATATTGATTCTGAACCATTTTTCCGAGAATCTTGTTATTTCTCGGAAAACTGATTGTTAAAGTTATTCACTAACCTTTAGGCTAAATATTGATAATATGATAACATATTATTAATTTAAAAAGATATTATTTTAATTTATTTCAAAAGTAAATAAATTTATACAAGATATTTTGAAGGTTATCATAAAAGATTGCATAAAATATTAAATTTCAGTGTTTTTCACAATAATTTAAAATTGGGGAAATTTTATATTTAATTAGATTATATTTAAAATAAATTTCATTAAAATACTTACTTAATAATTTAAAATATGTAGATGATTTAGAAAATTTAAAAGTTAATCCCAAAATTAAACCTTAACATTGTTAAACTTTATACAAGTACTTTTAAAAGCTAATTTTATTTAGATATTTAAATTTCTTCTAAAAATTTGTAGGGCTTCGACTTAAAGTAATGGCTCTATTTTTTATGTTCCTATATAAAAACAAGTGATGAAAAAAACCTAAGGGTTTTTAAAAAAGTACATATTTAAAATTATATTGTGTTAAATACTTAGTTTAATTTTGGAAATATATAAACTGGTGACTAAGTTACTGCTTACTTATAAAAACAGTAAATTTTTTATTTTTAAGTCCTAATAGGCTTTCAATAGGGAAGGTTACCAAATTTCTCAAGGATCAAAACCACACCCCCCTCCCCCTTAATTTTTTAGGTTCTTGGAACTAAATTGTGAATTCCACACAAATTTGGAATTTTACTCAGAATTTTACAATCTAAGCAAAAATTAGTAAAACTGAGAGAAACTTTCTTCAATTTAAAGAACAGCTTTGAAATTTAAGAAAAACCTATAACATATGTTAAAATATAATATTGGACCCTTAAATTTTGTATATTAATAAAAAAAAATTGGACAAGTATTCAAGTTACAGATGCTTAAAAGTCGCAAAATTTTAATTTTGGACCCCTTACAGCTCTTAAACGGGGAGTGTGACAAAAAATTATTTCTGAAGATCTAACTTCTTCTAAAGTTTCAAGTTTCTAGATTGAGCCGTTCAAAAGTTTTGAGGGGCCAAAAATTTAGCAAAACGTAGTTTTGGATAAAATATTTGAGCAGCGTATTGCCACCCTATATATTTAGCTTTCAAAAATTTGTAAAGCTTATAAAAACAGCTATTGGTTACTGTTTTCAGGTTGAAAACATACCATATAGAGGGGCTTTAAGAAAGAAGTATATATCCTACCCGTTGCTAATATTTTCTAGCCAGCCGTAGGTAAAAGGAGACGGACGGACGGACAGAGTGAAACTATATAGGCACATTTTTAAAAACTTTAGATCTTTTAGTTTTTGGGTAATGGTGCTGACAGCCGGATGGATTACTGACACACATAGCTTAATCGATTTACTTGTCAGTACTGATCCAATCCATAAATAATACGGTCAATGACTCTATACATCTATTACGTCTAGTTCAATGTGTTACAAAAGGAGGAGACATTTCAATATACCTGTGACTTTTTGTTATAATAACAAATTTGTACAAAAATTAACCTTGGTCGACCTTGTATTAAACTCCAACTAAATTTAACGATTTTTGGATGATTTATCTTAGATTAGTATTCGAAAGTACTTTAATTACAAATTACAATTTCAAAATTCTGTAAACAAAAATATAAATAATTTAATAAATTAAAAAAACATGTTATTTTTCTTTTAATATAAATTTATTAATATTATATTGTAAAATCTAATTTATTAAAATATATTTAATATCCCATTAATAAACATTAAATTTATTTTTATTATAAATTATAAATGACTTGTTTCATTAATTACAACAATTTTAATCAGTTTAACAAGATTTCAAAAAAAAAAAAAAAAATTATTCTATGATTAATTAATTCTTAAATATAAATTTTAATAATATATTTATGTTTACAAAATGTATGTTTAAATTCTCCTAAATATTATTTTAAATTTACATATTATTATTTTAATTTAACAAAATTAAGATGAAAAAAACTTTACTTACATTTTAAAATTATGTTAATTATTTTAATTAAATTATATTTTGAAAATGATAATTTGATTACTATACAATTATTTTTTTTTGGTTTTATTTTAAATTTAATTCGATGATTAAAAAATATTTATAAATTTAATATTTTTAAATTTTTACAATTCAAATATTTTTATATTTTTTAACATAAGGCACATTTTGGAATGCATTAAAGTAACATAAAATTCAAATAAAATTATTATAATTTGAAATTTTTTTATAATTGTATTTACAATATATTTTTAATTTAAAAATTTTATTAAATTTAAAATTTTCTAAAAAATAATCAAAAGTTAGAAACACAATACTGACGATCAACGAAATTCGTTGCAGTCAAAATGTTTGCGTCAAGTGAAAAATCAAATTGCAAGGCATTTGAAATTTAACGTACAAATTGTATGTAAAACTGCATTATAAGTATATATAAATTTTATAATAAAGCTGTTAAAGCTCTTAAAGCAATTTTAACTTATTTTTTTTTAACAAATATATATGAAAAAATCAACAACTGTCCATTTGGTAACGAAATCAATCTGTCAGTGAAAAAAGTTTGGCGAAAAATGTCATAATTTTCAAAATATTTATTTTTGAGTTGCGAATTATTTTTTAAAATCGGAATTGTGTATTCAACTTAATATAACTTAAACGAATTATATTATAATTAAAAAATTTAAGTTCAAACTTAAATCAATTTAAAATTTTTTTATTAGAAAAATAACTTAAATAATTTTAACTAATAAAAATTATTAAATTTACATTTGAAATTTTTAAAATATTTTATTGTAAAATTAAATTAAATTTCGATGAATAAAACAAAAATTACCTACGGCATTTACAGTATTTATTTCATTAAAATTATATAAATCTATTATTAGTTGCAATATTCTATATAATTTTATTACATTTTGCAAGTTCAATTGACGTTCAGGAAAATTACAATTGACTTATAATTAAATTTAACAGCAGCTTTTAATGAAAAAAAAAACAATACAATATCATATGCATGTATAATTTACAAGTAATTAATAGGTATAACACCATAAGAGTGAAAATGACTGTGTTTAATCAAATTAATTATTCCAAGAAGATTTATTATTTATATAAATAATGCATACAACCATTTTGTGTAAATTTGTAATCTACATTAAGTAAGTTGTAATTTTTTTTTTAATTAAAATGTCATAAAAATCTATTAAATAAATTGTAAAATATGAAATTTCTTGTGAAAATATTTTCAAAAATTTTTGTATATTTCTCTCAACATGTTTGGTTTGTTCAACATGCAAATAATGTATAATACGAGTCTGCCTAATAATACCTGGAGGGCTTATTAATTAAGTTTGAAATTATTTAAAAAATTAAAAAAAGAGAGGGAACTTATTTTTTTAAAGTTGTCTGGAACCTTTTCAAACGAAAGGCAAACATTCTGAAAAATACTTTTAATATATAATTTTATAATTAATTTATTTTAAAGAATTGAAAAAGGCTTTTTCGCAAAAGAATTATTTTCTGAATAAATTAAAATATTTGAATTGGTATTACAAATGACTTTCTTTGGCCTTCACTTTTTTTGTGTCTACTACTCGCTATTCTTTTGCATTCCTGAAGAGTATTGGACACTCGGAAAATTATTTTACACTTGGTTTTAGTTTAATTAAGTTCATTAGTATATTTTGAGCCCAGGTTTCCTTAAATTTAGCACCAGATATAATTTTGAAGATCGGAAACTTTGTTTACTCGTTAACAGCCTCAACTGAAAGATCGGGCAATATTCTAAAACAATATCCCTAAAATATTGAAAATCGATATCTCGGTTTTTAAAATGTTGTATATCAAAATCTCGTTTTATTTAAAAAACTTTATAAACAAAAAAGAAATTTTGATTTTCGAAATTTTAAAAGAACCAGATTTTGATTTTTGAGATTAAAAAAAAACCAGATTTTAATTTTTGATATTTTAAAAAAACGACATATCGTACAATCCCCTTCTAAACTATATGAAAACATAAAGTACAAAATAGAGAATCCGCATTTGAGCAAATCAAAGTTGTACAATCTTAGATATTGTTATAAAAAATTGTAGATAATTATAATTTTGTACTTAATTAATTTATTTACTTTTTTATAAGCAATCCCTCACTAAATGCAGTGTGATAAGTGATTGATTGACTTAGCCATTCCTTTTCAGGAGTGGCAGTTATTTTTCTATTTGATATGATCTGACCTGGTTTTTGAACTCAAGACTCTTCGATTGAAAGGCCGACTTCCTAACCACTACGCTGCAGATCGGATATTTAATATTAATATTAATTTATTAACTAAAATATTTAAAATTAATTTTTTTTTTATTGGTTTTTTCTATACAAATTTTTAAAATTTTAACTGAAAATTTTGTTATATTAAAGCTTGCGAACCGCGTTAATTTTCTTTTCATTTTTTTTTTTTTGGAATAATTTAATTAAAAATAATTAAAAAATAATATATATCTTAAAAAATAAATTTATTTAAAAAAGAAAATAATACTAATGGTAAGACATTTTTGGATTTTGCTGTATATATTTTTGTTGTTCAACAAATCAATAAACTTTAAGTTAAAATTTAGTACCAAACATTGATTCCAAATGTTTAAATTAAGTTTTTCCATTTGTTGAAATATTTACAAAAAAAAATAAAAACAATAAAAATTTTAAAAAATATATTAATTTGCTTAAAAAAAAATTCCTAAAATATAATTAAAACTAATAGGTATAAACTAATAAATTGAATGAAGGGTATTTATTATATTTGGAAAATTATATGAAATTTGGTATAATTAAAAAATGCTCCTAGAAAAATTGCCCGATAAAAATAAAGCAATCGGGTTTTTTTAAAACGGATATAAATCTAAAATCGTAGTTTTAGACCCGCGGTTGATTTTATTTCAATAAGTTTTTAACTTGACATGATTTCATTGACTGCTAGTGTGCATTCACTAGCTATTGATTTGAATTTACAAGGAAAAGATTGCGTGCATTCACTAGCGATTGATTTGAATTCACAAGGAAACGAGGAAAAGTGTAGTAGAGTAGACTGTGTCAATTCTGCGATACCCGTATAACCGTAACATATACATTATATCATCTGGTTAATTACTTTTGGTAAAATTTCAAACATACAGCTTTTTTAAGTGTAGTGGAATACTCATATAAAAGAAGGAGTTGTATGGCAGCTACTCAAAACCTATGCAGTAGACCAACCAAATTTTGCTGTAACTTTGGCCATTACACTAAACTACTTTTGGCAAAATTTCAGACACGCAGTGGTAATAGGTACAGAGTAATACTAATATAAAAAAAGAAGTTGTATGGCAGCTACCCGAACCCATGGACAAAAATGGCTGGATTTAGGTAGCGATGACGGCTATTGCAAAAATACGAATATGGGTATAAGGATCACGCATCCTAAAAGTATGCAATGTTAGGGTCTCTAAAGCATTAAAGTATAAAGTCTATATATATATAAGCTATGGCATAGATAGGATCAGGCATTAACAAATGAGTAAAATTAGAAAAGGTTAAATAAAGGTTGGTCACCATGGCGATTATAAAGAAAAATAATTTTTCAATAATTTCTTTTTTCAATTAAATATTTCATGAACTGTACGAGAATCAAATACCGCACCTCCTTGGTTAACAATCCAAACGCTTACCCATTATACCAGCGAATAATAATATCTATATAAAAATGATATATTTTAATTAAAATAGGCTTTTTAGGCCGGTTAATTTTATTTCTGTAAGTTTCGAATTTGAAAACACTTTGACATGATTTCCATAGGACAACATTTCAAGGCATCAAAAATTCCACTTTCAAATTTAATCAAAAATGTAATTATATTTTAATTACTTTTCATATTTGGAAAATTCTTTAAAATCCTAGGGATTGGTACTAATTAATATTATGTGATGAATAGTACTTGAACTTTTATTTAGTTTTCATATAATTTTATTTTAATAAACCACATTAAAATGTTCAATTTTAACAGAATTTAATTGCCGTGAATTTGTATTATTAATATTTTTTTAACTTTATTTTAAACAAAGTTACAAGTTACAACTTATCCATCAAAGTTGACATTTTTAAATTTTATTATTTATTTGACCGTCATTTTATTAAAATTTGAATTAAAATAGTAATAAAACACAACAGTTTCCTTCCTTGTCAAAGTTGAATTGAAAGTGAATTAACAGGGATTCAACTTGTAGGATTGAAAGGACATCTAAAACCATGCCTGAAAGGATGGCAATCCAAATTAGTAATTTGATTATTAATTTATTTTTTTCGTTTAAAATTTTAAAATTTTACAAAATAATTACAATTTTGAAGAATTTAAGAGTTAATTTGAAAAATATCCAACTGTGCTTACTTTCAACACGTTAAATCGTTCCAGGATTTAGAAAATTTACAAAAATGTTAATTACAAAATAATAATAGTATAATATTATAACAGTACAATAAAAGTACCAATTAGTACTCAAATATAAATATTCTGTACATTATAAAATTATAATTTCGATGCCAATTATAAAAACATTTAACCGCAAATAAATTCTTAATTGACTTAAATGTGAAAAAAATGTTGATTTAAACTCGCAAATAGAAAACTCTTGACTCTTTGTTAATTTTTGCATATTTGTAATTTAATTGGGAACTTTTTGAAAAATTTAAAACGGCGTGATAATTTAATTAAAATTAAAATATTAACAATTAAAATATTTGTACAGGGCTTGTAAAGGAAAATTCAAAAAAAATTTATTATCAAATTCAAATAGACAAAAAATATGGGATTTTGGTTTGTTTTATGTTTTAATTTCAATTAAATCGAAAAAAATTATTATACTCGTAATAGGTTTCAGGTAACTATGGGTACATGTTAAAATTAATCGTTTTATGTTTTTAAGAACAGAAATATTAGTCAAAGTAGTCCTTTCGCAAAAATTTATATTTACTAATGTTCAAATATTTTTTGAAGACATACTTCTAATCATAGTTGTAATATAAATATGTAAGTGTTGGTAAAAGATTTCCCTATGCAAAACATTTAAGATGTTGAATGTTTTCAAGAGATTATTCGAAAAACTGATATAAAAAAATTAGTATACCTACTCCTTTTATATATATAAAATCTTATACGGGTCTATTGTAGAAAACGTAAACGTGAACAAAACGTCAAGCGTTTAAAAAATATATTTTGGAAAACGTACTGTTCAATTTTTATTTGACAATACGTATACACTTAGTATTTAAAATGTACAGTTAAGCTTACGTTTCTTTCAAATTTATTTGTAATTCGTTTTTATTCGTTCTGAAAAATTAAAATCAATTAATTTTAATTGATTTCTTTTTATTTAAAATAATTCAAAAACATTTTTTTTTCAATTCTTGAGAAAAATTTTTCCATAAAAATAATCCCAAATAACGTTGAAATTGCTTAAACATTTTACAGATAAAAAAAACTCAAAAAGAAATACATGAATTTTTGGAATTGTTATTTTTACTTTTAAATGATTAGGTAAAAAACTGCATTGCGCTGGTATTCTATAAATAGCTAATATTTAATAGTAAAAATTTCAAATTGAAACAAATTTTCCAGTTATTCTCAAAAAAAATCTTTGAATCTTTTAATTATAGCTCGAAAATTAAGCTCGTAATATTTTAATTCATAAAACCAGTTGAGGTATATTGTATATGTACCCAGAATGTAAACAACTACAGGTAGTTGCTAAAAATATTTAATGTACCTACATATGAAGTTGTTGAAATGTTTCGAATATAATATTTTAAGTATTTTTATCGTTTGAAAACTAACGCGTTTAGCACAATACCAAAATAAGCGTTTTGTATAATACCAAAATAAAAATAAGGTGAAGATGTGCAAACGCACGTTTAAATAACGGAATGTTTTGTACAATATGCCTGATAATATTCAACGTAATAAAGAACGTTCTGTATATCTTAACTTAAGGGTTATTGAATGAAGAACTTGTAAGAAAAAATTCGACTAAAACAACGTTTTTGCTAATTTCAATCCTTAATTCACAAGTTATAAATTTTCATTTGAAATAAACTATTTGTCTTAAAACTAATTCATATATTTTTTTTTAAATACTTATTTAACCAACTTCTAATAGAGAAATGGAGAATATTTCATTGAATTGAGTTTTAATAGACTATAGAGGTAGATAATAAGAAGAAACTACCATCAAATAAAGAAATATGATAGCAACATCCTGAATACAATTAGAAAAAAAAATAATGAAAAATACACAGAAAAAAAAAAGTTTCATTTTGTCATTTTCCGCTCAATATTTTCTTTTCTTTTGTTTTTTTATTATTAAAAATTATTTTATTTATATAAAATACGTTCAAAATTTACGGTTAAAGAAAATTGTTTTAAAATTTATTTTTATTGTTTTTTTTTTTATCCTTTTTTCAAATAATTCATAATTTACAGTCTACTTCTTCTTTAGTTTATTATTATTTTTTTTTGTACTTTTCAAATTAGACCAACAAAAAAGTCCGACTTAATTGTTTTTGTTTTTTCAGTTTAATTTTCAAAAAGTTTTAAGTTTTCCCAAAGAAAAAAAAAAAGGAATGCAAAAAATTTTATTTCTTAGAAAAGTAATGGATTTTATTTTGCTCAATTTTTCTTTTGCAATTTTTTTAACTTAAAAAAACAATTATTAAAGAAATGAATATAAAAATAAAACTTTTCTATTTTCTTATTTTGTTTTCCAATTTTCCTGTTAACAAATTGTCTAGAAATTGAGGAAAAGCATATGAAAATGTGGTTTTAAATTGCAAAATTATGGAAATAGGAAGAAGTTGAAGTATAATTAATTAATATTCCGGCAAAAGGATATTCTTTCATTTTCCTAAAAGTATGCAACATAATACAGAAATGTTAAAATTACGGTAATAAATCGGCTCAGTCGCAAAATTGCCGGTCGCGGCTTATTTATTTCTTTATAAATATAAATAAAAATGTCAGGTCGAAAATTACTCAAAATTTAAACGCTTCGCCCCATTAGTTGTCATTATTTTGTTTAAAATCGATTTTTAACTTAGAATTGATTAGTAATAAATTTATTTGAAATATAATTTCCATCAGATTCTAAATTTAATAATTCAATTCAAATTTTATTAATATTTTAATATTAAATAATATTTTGACAGTAAGAATATTTATATAATTGTTTTGATTAAAAAAATAGATTATCGAAAATAGGGCACTGATTTTGATTGATTGAACTTTTTTGAAGTAAATGTTTTTAACTAATCAAAACTTATTGATTTGTTGTCAAATACCAAAAATTTATAAAGAAAACTTATTATTTGATTATTGATAAGTCATTAGATAAAGATCAAATATAATTTTTTAAGACTATTTATATTGTATTGTAAAATTGTAAACAGTCTTTAGACATAAATTAAATATTCATCAATTTAAATTAATCAGAAGACAGCTATTATTAAATATATTGTAAAATATAAATTTCCTTTGAAAATATTCTTAAAATTTTCCATATTTTTCTCAACATGTTTAGTGTGTTCAATATGCGAATTATGTCTAATGTGAGTCTAATATGAGTCTAATAATACCTGGAAAGCTTATTAATTAAATTAAAATTTTTTTTAAATTACTAATAAAGGCAATAATAATTTTGTTAAATTGGTCTAGAACCTTTCTAAAAGAAAATCTAAATAAAAATCAAGGTAATATTAAAAGAAATACAATAATTCTGAGAAATATTTTAATATATGTATAATTTATAATTTATTAATTAAATTTTCTTTGTAATTTTAAATGAATTTTTTTCTGAAGAATTGAAATTTTCAAATGACCATTTTATTCCTTAATTTTGTGGGTGTACTATTTATTTGTGTTTTTCATTGTTCATTCCCTTGAGTACCACATTGGACACTTAGAAAATTTTACAGGGTATTCCTTAATTAAGTGCACTATTGTATACCACTGCTTACATACTTATGAGGAGATCAAAAAAAAAAAAAAAACGAAAACAAAACAAAATGTAGTTTTTTCAAAAACAAAATTAATAAAACTTCGACGTGTTTTAAATTTAAAAACTCATATTTAATTTTTTAAAGTCTAAAAGATAGAAAATAAAAAGTGGACATCTTAAGCTTTCGAATACATTTTACAACATTTTCATAAATGGTTTAGAACCAGAGTTAAGAGTAAAATTATGAAAACTTAGAAAAATATTTAAATTTCATTTAAGTCTTCACATCTTGAAAACTAGGAGAGACCGAGCTTATCCCCAACACAAAAAGTATTCCTATTCATAAGTACCTATACCGTGATATGTAGCAGTGCACTTAATTAGGAAAAACCCTGTATGAGACTATAAGATTTAGTTTGACGAAATTCGTTATTATCTTTCTGGTCGACGACTATAGTACCAAGTAAAACTCCGGAACACGTATACATTATTTCCTTGTCGTCCATCCTCATATTCATGAAGTTAAAATTAAACATCACCCTTATTCTAAATTCCTTTGTACAGCTAAATGAGAAATAATCTCCGAAAAAGCGATTCTCAATCTCTATGTCAAAACAGCGAGTTGCCAATGAAGATTTTTAACTGTTTACGATGAATCTTAGAATAAGGGTGATTATCTCTTTAAATTTCCAATTTAATTCAAACAAAAACTGAAGTTAAGAAATAGATCTAGCTAATAAGAGAAGTATGTTAAAGTTGTGTAAATAAATTTTCCAAATATAAACGTAACGTAAATATTAAATTGATTATTTGCGAATTAGTAAAACAAACATACATATTTACAAAAATTAATTTACTAACCTATATAATCATATTAAAATTTTAAGATTATTTTTAAAAATAATAGGGTAAGTCAATCCTTTTTCAACTATCCAACATTATGTCGAAATCTAATAGTTTTTAATATAGTATCTAATTACGTATTTTTTTGAAATTTCTTTACCAAAATATAGTTTTTTTTATATTAAAGAAAAAGTGAACAAATTAAAAAAAAAACTTACATAATTTCCTTTTATACAAACATAAAATAGGTATGTACCTAAATATTCATTAACATAATTTTTCTAAACTCTCACTCATTTTTCCCGATTTTTTTTTTGAATATTTTATCATACAAAACTACTGTCAAAACAATAAAAATAACAACAAAAACTGTATCTTTTGATTCCAATAATAGCGTGTCAAAACGGTATTTATAGTAGTAAACAAAACTTTTTTGATTTAAATATTAATATTTACCCATCACTAGTTTTACAATGTCAAAATAATTTTGTTATTGTGTATAGTGATTTTTTAAATGTTTACTATAACGGTAATTTAGATTTTTTTTTATAACATTATTGTAAATTCTTTAGATAGGTACTTATAGTATCCTTTAGATACTTTTTCATCCCATTACATAATGTAATTTAATTAACATTCATTAGAATATAATGTACATTTAATATTTTAGTGTCATCAAATTTTGATAATTTACCATACAAACGAATGTTACAATGTAAAAATTAATTTTTTATATATATATATTTATATACACATATAAAACAAAAATGTTATGTTCATTGTCAGTGTAAAAATGATGGTAAAACGTAATGTGTTACTGTTGCGGTTCCAACATTTGTTGTATCATCATTTTTAATTACTGATGACATTGTTGGATCACTAATACCACTTACAATACCACTACTAATAACACCAACAGTTCCAGGACCACCTCCACCAGATGATGAATTTGATGTTGTACCAATTATTGTTACAGAATTTCCATTTGTATCATCATGTATACTATTAGGCGTACAATTTTCATTTACATTTACATTATTTGTTGATTGATTAACAATTGAAATACCAACACTACTACCACTACCACCACCACCACCACCATTATTACCAATAGAATTGTTAACAATTTGTATATTATTTATGGATGACGGTGTTGATGATGTTGATGAAGATATTCCTATAACTGATGCTGCTACTGCTGCAGCAGCTGATGATGATGACGATGTTGTTGTTGCATACTGTTGTTGATGATGTTGTATATTATGCTGTATATTATCTGATATTTGCTGTTGCTGTTGATGTTGATTATGTTTTAAGTTAATTGTTGATTGATCTTGTTCAATATGACAACTTGTTTGATATTTATTAGCTTCATCTAAACTATTAATATTATTTATTCCTGATGTTGTTGTTGTTGTTGAACCGGATTCTGATACCGAATGCAGATATTTATTTGTTGTTTGTTGTTGTTGCTGTTGTTGTTGCTGTTGTTGTTCATCTAAATATTTTGTGGTACCATTATGACCAACAATTGTTATAGTACCATTAACACTAAAATGAAATTGAAATTTGAAAACTATAAGTGAATTAGAAAAATTTTCCATACATGTGGGAATACTGTTTTTTTATAGTAGGAAAACATTTAATTTTAATTTAAAATACAAAAAAAAAAAAATTTTATAAAAGATAAATATTATATTTTAATATTTTATGATTGCATTGTGTACTAAAAATTCAACTCGCATGTTATTTTAAAAACTTAGAAAATGTCATTTTAATATTAAAAATAAAAAAAAAATGTTTTTGAATAAAATAACAAATTTTTATTTAATTAAATTTAAAACATTTTAGCTATAAATTGTCAAAGATAAATTAATTTTATTATTATATGCATTTCATATTTTGAAAATTTTAATAAAATTTTAAACATTGAAAATTTTATTAGTTTTTTAATAAATTGCCTGATAAATTGACTATTTGATATTTATTATAGGTTTACCTTAGGGATAAATTTATATTTTGTTTTTTTTTAATTGAATTTTTCTTTTAAGTGAAAGTTTTCAAATTGAAATTTAAATTTTGAAAAAATGTTAATTATGAATTAAATTAATGAAATAAAATATAATATGAAATATAATCAAATAAAATTAAAATAATGAATTTAGATAAAGGATTAAAGTGAAAAATTAAAAAAATGTATATATAGTAATTATAATATAATTTTTCTCACAGTCAAATGAAGTATATATGCACGCACTAACAACGGGTTGGTTCTGAAATTTCGATTTAGTAATACCATTTTCAGAAAATCTCGTTTTTAAAAAACCTTGTTCAAACCGTGAGAAAACCTTGTGAAAAATCTCGTTTTTGAAAATCTGGTTTAGAAAATCATGGTTTTAAAAAATCTCCTTTTAGAAAATTTCATTTATTTTAATATTGCGGAAAAGCTCTTAGTTCTAATTTTGTATTCAACTCCAAAATTCTTAAAAAGCGAATTTTTTTAACAAACCGAGTTTTTCAATAAAATACAAGATTTTCTAAAAACAAAATTTTTTAAAAATGAGATTTTCCAAGACGAGTTTTGAAATATTAAGCAAGATTTTCTAAAAGAGGATGTCAAAACAAAAATTTACTAAGATTTAATAAAACGCTCGCACTAGCTAATACAACTAGCACATTAGTTACGAAACTCCACTGCAATTGTCGATTTTTTCATTATATTAAGTTTAATAAAAAAAATTTAAATTCGTGTAACTTGGGAAAATTTTGAAAGTTAAAAATTTTTGTAACATTTCTTGTGTCAAATTGACATCTCATACCTCGAACACGAACCTTGAACGAATGAACGATTTTTCAGAACAAAAATTTTAAACATGACACAGCTACAAATGAGCTCTGTTTTATATGGCCATTAGCTCTTAATAAAATTAGCTTACATAAAACTTGCTCGCTCGTTTTATGCATGTTCGAGGCCTTATACGTACAAATAGAAGTGCTTCATTTAGAAGTGCTCAGAACCAAATTCGACATAATATCTTAATTAGTATGAATGATAATAGAAATAAATTAAAATCATACGCTTTTTGCTATTCGTTACAACTAATTAAAAAATTTAACTGACTTTAAGTTGCTCTAAATTTTTTAACGGAATATACATAAACAAATATCCTGGGTCCTGTTCTATATATGGTTATATATTTAAATTTTAAAAGTTAAAGATATACAAATGAAATTTGAAATAATTTGTTATATGCAGAGGGGTTCTGCAATATTTTTATTGAGATTTTAAAACTTATTTTTGAAATTACAAAGCTTTACAGATTTTTGCTCATAAAAAATTCTATAACATTTAATTAATCGTTAACATCTGTTATATATCTATTAACTGTTATCAAATGCTTTTATTAGATAAGTTTGTCTAAAATAATTAGCAAAACCTAAAAAAACTAAAATTTATAAAATCTTTTAAGCACCCTCCTACTAGAACTTTAATAAAAATCAAATCTGATTCTCACAAATTTTCAATTATCTCCATTCAACAAATTTTTAAAGTTTAAGAGTATAATTTCAACACTTTATACCACAATATTTTTAAACTTAACTGGGGATTTAACAAAATAATGACAAACTAATACAAATAACAATTACCAAGCTATTTAAAACGATTCTATTGAAAAAATAACAACTAAATGAATAAATAAACACTAAATAAACTAAAATGAAAACACAAATAAAAAAAAAAAAAAATTAACAAACAAAATTAAATCATTAACATCAACCTTATCAATATAAAGACATTACAAACATAAAAACAAAAAGAGAACAACAAACACGAAACAAAAAAACACTTTTTTTTTAATATCATTAAACAACGTGCCATTAAATATTAATAAAATAATACAGTATATAATATAAGCTTCACTGTTATAGTTGTGCACAAGATTACCAGATGACTTTAAATTTTACATGATTTTGAAAAATAAAGTTCTTAAAGCTTTGTTAGACCAAGATCTAATGACTCGCCTTGACTCAAATGACTTCCTTTTTATTTTCAAAATTTATTTAGAAAACAATAAAACAATAAATTAGAAAGCAGAAAACAAAAAATTATAGAATTAGGGTAATTCATATTGAAAACTAGGAATTTCTCCTTTTTACAAAACTCGTTGTAACCAACTTAAAACTTGCCTTAATTCAAAATATCGGATTTATCAACTTCATAAATGTTATGGAAAAAGGGACATAACGGAAAGTTATGTTTAATTTTTTAGGGGACTAGTGACTCACTCATCCAAGTCATAATTCCCCGGGAACTTTTGACTCATATTTAGACTAATAAGTCCCTAGGGAGCTTTTGCATTTGTCAAAATTCAATGTTTCGAAAGAACTTTAGATCCATGCATCATAAGTTAAAATTGAATAGAACAACCAATGATTCTATAAATTTTCAAAATTTGAATTGATTTGACTTTCTCTGTCAATTTACAGAGTAATAGTAAGCCCCTCATTTCCTTTCATGAATCCAAAATGTACAACAATCTAAGTACAACAACAATCAGAATACATATATGTAACTAAAACCAATGAAATTATTAGAGTTACAATTTAGTATATTTAAACCGAATGTATATAATGAAACAAAAGCGGCTTTAGAAGAAGGTTTCACAAATCATATTTAAAAATTTAATAATAAAATCCAAGTAATGTAAGTAATGTAATTGTAAATCTGGCAACTCCAAAAATTATGGCAATCCTGGTTATACAACGTAAAACAAAACTGTTTGAGAAAAAAGAAAACTAAGAAAAACCTTGTAGAAGTATTAGAAAATTACCCAAGTTTCCCGCAGTTTCTAATATAAATTAAAAAAAAAAAAATAACAAAAAAAAAATTTTATTCGTTCTAATTTTATTTTCTTTCTCTTTCATTTCTTATATTCTTTTCTTTTTTTTTTTTGTTACTTATATACAATTAATTTTAAATTTCCACATAAAAAGAAACCATTTCATATTTTTTTCAAAAAAAGATCCAGATCCAAGAAAATTTTCTCAAAATTAGTAATTTTGTACTCAGCATGAGTTCTTTCCAACTCAAAAAAAAAAAAAAAAAAAAACAAAAACAACAAAAAAAGTATAACATGAAAAAAGAGAGAAAGAAAAAAAAAAAAAGAATCAATCATCGCACACACAAAAAAGACAGCAACAACAAAAACAAAAACCAACATGATAACTAAGACTAAGTCAACCATTTTATTATAATAATAATAAATGTTTTATTTTATTTAATTATTGTAAGGATTCGTTGGTAGTTGGTTGTACACGACCATAGGAGATCTCATAAAAAACAAATATAATATTTATAATCATATTATAATAACTATAAAAAAAAAGAACAACAACAACACAATAACAACAGATACATTTATAAAGGAAAGAGACAACAAATTTTATTATGAATTTTATTAAAGACAAAAGCATTATAAAAGCATTATGTCTTATAATATGAAAGACACAAACTAGTCAAAGAAATACACCCGAATAAAAAAATCAAAAAAAAAGAACCGTATAAGGAAGTTGGATGGAATATTAAATTATGTATATATATATACAAAAATATACCAGTTTAAAAACCGCTCATAAAAATGCTGAGCAAAGCATCATGCGTTTTTTTTTTTTATCATTATTAACCACAAAAAAAAAAAAAAACAAAAAAAAAAAGTCAATAATTTAATTGGAAGATTTTCTTTTATTTTATTTTAAATGTTTTTTTTTTCTTCCTACAAAAACTTTAAATATACGATAAAAAATTTCTGACAGTGGTGAATAAGAATTGTGAGAAGCAGCTTTAGCATACCTTAGCTTTAACATTTTGAATTAAAGATGAGCCCTATGAGGACACACGGGAGCTTGTTGACACTCAAAAACTTTTAATGAGAGAAAGAGTTCAGGAAGAACGTATGATCTTAGTATATTTGTTTTCAAAAATGATAAGGATAACACAAATATTTGTTTATTTAAAAAAAGAGAGCGTATCGAAATCTCGTAAATAAAAATCTCGTGTTTTCAAGATTTTAAAACTTGTATTACATCGTCCAAAACAGAAAACCTAAAATTTTGAAACTGCATAAAATGTCTTGCTCTGTCATCCTCCCAGTCTAGTTAGTTTTGAAAAAATTCATATTGGTTCAAAAAGTGTGTATGGCAGTTACCGGAAGCCTTGGTCCGATTTGAATCGAAAAAAATAGAGAAACCATTAATTGTCTAGTGAAGACTTCGTGTAAATTTCAAAACTTTAGTACTGTTAGTTTTTGGGTTATCGTGTGACCGGATAATTTACTTGTCGATACGGATCTAATCCATACCTTTGAGTCTGTGTCAAGCATATCTAGTTCGATGCGCTATAAACGGAAGAGTAATTTTCATATATCCATGACCTTATTTTTATGCACCGGTATAAACAATTTGAGGTTTTTAAGAGTTTGATACAAAGTGAAGAATGAAGGAGCGGAGGCTTGGGAGAGATAGCCTTCTAAATGTTACTTTCAAGGTTATAGTTCGTTAACAAATCGGATTTGTAAGGCTTTTACAAAAATTTTTTCATGTAGATTTTATTTTAAAAATCAACCAAAAATTAAGTATTGATAAAGAAAATATAATTAACAATAAATATTATATTTTAAGTTACGAGACTTTAATACCCAAGATTTTAAAACACAAAGTTTTGAAGCGCAATATTTTGAATCGCGCATTGTAGATAACTACTAGAAATCTGGGTGTGATATTTAATTCCCTCCTTTATTATTTAATTTCTTTTTAAAGAAGTTTGTTTTCGAAATTCTTTCATTTTGTAGTCTTTTATGGTAGCAACGCCAAAGCTGTCTCCATGTAATGAACAATAAAATAATATTTAGATTCGAAAACTATATTTTGCGGTCACATTTTACTTAAAGGACACCTTTTTCAAAATTGGATTTTAAATTTTTTATGCTTTCATTTTAATTATGAGTGAACTTTACTTGAAGTTGTCAAGCAATATTGTAAGTGGTATTTCTCTTTCCTAGCTCATTTGATTCAGAATAAATTCAATTACTTTGGAGAACACTTCCATATCTATTCGAACCGATATTAAATTTAATCCCTGCCAACCTACATTTATTAATATGATGTAATCACTTTAAAAAAAATGTTCTTTTCATTTTTTTCCATTAGTTTTGTACTGCAATGGATGTAACAGACAGTATACACATATATACATATATATATATGTGGAAGCAAATTTTTTCTCATTAAAATTATTATAATAATTTTTTTTTAAATAGAATAAAGAAAAATAAGAAAAACAAAACAAAAAATTTTCTTTCTACGGAAATATAAAAATCCATTGGCCATTTATATTATGTCTTATTGGTGGTTTCTTTGTAAAAAAGGATAACAATCCTTTGTATTGAATATCCTTATTATTATCCTTGTGGTATAAAAATATAAAAAAAAAAATATGCTTGTTAAATCAGTTGGATACAACGTTTTTTTTTATTTTGTTGTTTTTGTTTTTCTTTTTTTTTTTTTATTTCAAATATAACAATAATAATACAGTAAAAGTAATAAAATCGCTTTTTATTTCTAAATATTAGAAAATAATAAAAAAAAAAAACAATAATAAAATAATAAAAGGGGGTGAAAAGAATAGCATAAGCAAAAGAAAAATAATATAAATTTGGATGAAAAAAGGCTAACAACAAAACAAAAAAGCTAATAAAATCTTTAGTTATGACCATTTTTTTATTTGTTTTATTCTTCTTCTCTTTCTTTCCCATATTAAATCTTTCTTTGTTATTGTTTTTAAATGAAAAATAATTTTTAATATTAGTTTCTACTTTACCATATCATATAAATGTTCCGTGTACTGTAATACAATAGCATATAGTCATTTTTCTAAATACCTTTTGTAAAATTTTCAATGTTACCGAATAAACTCATAAAACCCAGCTTTTCTTCAATTTTATTTTTAGGACCCTCGACCTTAGCAGAGCAGACAATTTTTAAGTTTTTAATTCACTAGCGTATAGTCATTTGCTTCGGGGTTGAAATAAGCAATAGATCCGCGGTAGATCCATTTTGAGAAACTTAACTCATCGCTGATTTTGAATTTTGAGTGCACTTTTATTTTGAGCGAAGTACATTCACTTATGAAATATAAGCAGTCTCAATCTTAAGCGGACTTAAATATTAGACGGATTCAAGTTTAGCGGACTCAAATTTTGAGTTGAGCTATAAGTTGAATCGGAATTTAATTTGTCTAATGCCGAATAAATTCATAAAACCAACAACCAATTCTCAAATTATATCGGATCTTCTGCAGAGATACCCTTTTTTAAGTTCTAAATTCAATAACGTATATTGATTTGCTTCAGCGTTGAATATAAGCGTTTGACTCATTTTGGCAACTTAACTTATCGCTCAAATCGAATTTCGGTTCCACTTTTAATTTCAGCGAAGCACATTCGCTCTTATCTCAAGCAGTATCATTTTGAGCGAACTCAAATATTAGGCCGACTCAATGTTGACCGGACTTAAATTTTGAAATCAGCGATAAGTTTAATCTGAATTTCATTTGTATAAAATGTCCTTGCTAAATTTTTCAATTTTGTCGAAAAAATTCATAACATTCTGCACTATTCTCTAGCCATATCTATCCATCCTTCTGCAGAGATGGTAATTGTTAAGTTTTTAATTTTAGAATTGAACGAAAAAACATCTCGATTTCGGAGAAGCTGTCAATTCATTATATATTTATCTTAGCATAAGAAGAAAGTACCAGTAGCTTATTGAAGCTATGAAATTTCATCTTACGGAAAATATGAGCAAAGAATTTAGTATTGCTTCACTATAGCTCTTCCAGAAAATTGCATGGATTGGAAAGTTAATCTACTCTTTTACCCGAAGTTAATATCTAATGCTCTTAGCTTAAACATAGCTGGTGGACTTTTAAAAAACAAATATTTATTAAAGTAATCCACCTACAAAACTTGTAGCTGTGTATCCTTGAACAGTTAAGATCAGTCCTTTTTGACCTTTATGTAAGCATAAGCTTTCTTCCGTATTGGAATACTATGTTTCTTGAAAAAAATACCTCATGAAAAATGTTCCTCCGGAAGGCATTCGGGGCAGTCAATTTTTTCAATTTATATAAGTATTAGAAGTGTACCAGGGAGGACTACCGTTAGCAGGAATGGTATGGCATGGTATCAAGATGTTTTGAAAACTGTTTTAAACAAGGAAGGAGGTTTTCTCAGAGGCCTCTAAAAACCTCTGTTGCAATTATGCACGTGATATAAAATCAAATAAAAAATATTAGCCACATGGTATTTGTCCCGATTAAAACGACCAGCTCCCAAAATTATACAACAAAAGAAAGAGCAAAAAAACAATAAAAGAAAAGAGTAAGTAAACAAAAAAATAAAAAATAAAAAAAAAAATATTGTATTAAAACTGTGAAAAAGATTAATAGACAAAGAAAATAATAAAATATAAATAAATGTACATGTGGCTATGTTCTAGTTTTAGTCCTGCAAAACAAGGAAATAATAAAAATAAAATAAGCAAAAAATAGAAATAACAAAAAATGAAGATTGATTAAAGTCAAACGTTCAAGAAGATGTTAATCTGATGAGTGGTTCAGTTTTTTTTTTAATATTGTTTTTCTAATATCAATATCTGCAATATTTTTCTATTAATGACACAAGGAATATTCAACTTTTTTTAAGACACTTAAATACAGATGATAAGATTAGATGATAAGTTAAAAGGAAATCTGAGGCTTAAATGCAGCGTAAGGGAGATTCGCATTTCGTAATCGTTTCTAAAAGGCAAAAGACAAATTGTCAACATTGTATAACCTTACTTTGTTCTTCAATATTCCAACACCTTTCTGACGGAATCTTTTAAGCTTTTTGAGGGGTTTGTTACAATTTTGTTCTTCAAGATTCCAACAGCTTCTGACGGAATCTTTTAAACTTTTTTAAGGGGCTTATTACTATTTGTAGACAATTTTGAAGCTCTGTAAAGATATAAGTTTTTCCAAACTTCGATCTCATTCGATTTAATATTTCAATTATGCAACGGCTAAATCAAAACACGCAATAAAAGAAGGTCATTGCGGCAGGTCTTTTGGGTAGTGTGTAACTTTAAGACACATAAACCATACCCGTTTAAACCAAACTTTTGAATGGGGCATTTGATATTTGAGTATGGGAATCGGGAAAGGAAACTTTAGGAATTGGGATTGGGATACAGATAATGTAGTATATTGTGGAAGGCATTAAGTAGAAAGATGTTAATATTCTTCTAAAATTTAATAAAGTCGGAAACAAACGAATTACCATCTTAACAATTTAACACACTATAGGGATAAGCACCCGTTACAAGCCTTATGGAGCCATTATTTATTTTATTTCTATAGAACGGAGTTTCGTCCTTTCGAGATATCAGTAGATTACTACCCTAGATGAAAGATATAAATCAGACACTACTGACCAAACCGTACACGGATAAGTAAGTGCAGCGACCGTTGAGGTAACACTGGCATTATTTAAAAGACGATTAGATCTTTTTAACTTTATCAACATACCCTAGTGGTGTTTGGGGTTTTCAATACCAAATGCATTATACTCCATTTTTGGTCTAATATATGTTTTAAAGCTTATCTATTTGCTGTTTTTTGTTTAATGCTGTGTAATTACATCTATATCATTAAATTCTCAAATATTTTAAATTTTAGTACAAAATGCATTCAAAGAAAAAAAAAAAATAAATTCCAAAAGAATAAAATGATAAAAAAAAAAATCGAAAATCACCTTACCTATCACCCATTTGTCCATCATCTAATGTACCATACGGATGATCACTACTTGTTTTATGATGATGACCATTACCACCATTACCATTACCACCACCACTGCCACCACCACCAGTATCAATTACTTCACCGGTTGCTAAATCTAAACGTGGTGGACTACCACATTCATATGTTGGTCGTACTGCAAACCATTGACTATCATGTACATATGTACCATATTGACCCGTTGTAAATGAACCATAATGACTGTTCGGTGATAACAAATTAAAATGTGAACTTAATTCATATGACGGTTGATAACTTGTCCAACTATCAACACTACCAGGTGGTGTTACAGTTGTTGCCTGTTGAAATGTTGCAAATGGTGTTGTTAAATTTGTACCTAATGTTCCAGTTGCTGATGCTGTTGAATTTGCTGTATTAATATAACCAGTTTTACGCGGTGGTTCATGTTTACGCCATTTTGCACGACGATTTTGAAACCATACTTGAACACGACTTTCACTTAAATTTAATTTTAATGCTAATTCTTCTCTTGCAAAAACATCTGGATATGGTGCACGTTCAAATGCACGCTCCAATTCTTCCAATTGATAAGCAGTAAATGTAGTTCTGTAAAATAAATAAAAATAAATTAAAAAAAAAAGAAATTTAGAAAAAATGTAATACTTTAAAAATGTATAAAATAATTTACAATATATAAAATTTCATTTCTTATATGAAACAAGCAAGACCCAGAAAATGTGAAAGTAAAATCTGATGTTCTATATACAATAACTATAAATCAAATTAATAACTTATATAAAAGCAAAAACCAACTATAAATTGAATATTGTATAGATTTTATTCTATTTCGAGTCAATGATTCAATAAATTGCTTTTATAACACATTAATTTTTCCCGAACGTTTAATATAATATATAAATCTTATAAAGTTTTTTTTCCGAGGGCTCCAAATGTTCAATATATACTCAAATGAATAATAAAGAAAATTATAACAGTTATATAAAATAATTAAAAAAAATATTCTTACCGTTAAATACCATTACAAAAAAAATAATGATATTAACAAAGAATGAAAAACTTTACTAAATAAAGTCCACAACAACTAAAAGCACAGGACCCATTAAAATTTACTAATTTAGTGAACATGTACAATCGATTTAAAAAAAAAAAACCAAATACAATTTATTTCAAAAACTTTTCTCGTTTATTTAATAACAGTAGACTTTAAATACATTCCTAATACCTATTATAAGTCTTGATGAAGTTCAATTAACCACAACTGTATTACTTCAGATGGCTTGACTACACATCTTATACGATCCGACTGATAGCTAAGGGATTAGGATATTGGCCTTTAAAATGAAGGGTCTTGGGTTCAAACCCCGAATTGAAAACAAGAGTGACAGCTACCTGGCCCATTTAAGTACAATGATACTTAATCAATAAATACATAATATTAATCGATTAAAATTTGATTCGCTTTCTGAACCACATTTTACATACGTGAGATGGCTTGAGTTCTTCTTTCTTATCAATTAACTTTTAACTCATTATCTGAACCGTTATTTCAAATAAAAGTCATTACTAATTACTCCCTCTCAAGCGAGTAGAAGGTAAAATCTGGAAGTTTTTAAAAAAAAAACGGTGCAAAATCTCAATATTGAACGTATCAAATACTACGAATTAGATTGGTAATGGGAGGACTGTTAATATGTCCCTTTAGTGAGTCTAGCCGAACAATCTCCAAACCAAGGATGAATTTTATGTAAAAAAAGTTTTCATAAAACTAATTAAAAATTAATGGAAAAATTTTTTTATCAAAAATTAAAAAAAAAAATTTAGTTAAAAGCATAATAAACAAATTTTAACGTTTAAAATACCGCTTTTATAATACGTGTTTCTATTTAATAAAAATGTTTAGCTGATTTCGCAAGCTATAGATAACTAAATCGTACAAATAACGGACACCCATTTTCGGAAAAATGGCAATCATTTTTTAATACAAACGTTATTCTGAACCTGGAATTAGTCGACTAACATAATTTTAGGTTCGTTGGCTTAAAATTTTATAGTTTTGCAACTCAAGGAGAAAATTGTATAAAAATTACTTACAAGGATATAAATTGTTTTTGGCATTTCGATATTTAGGTTTGAGCGATTATATGGAATGGAGAAAATTTGGAGGGATATTAAGGAAAAAGATATTAGTATTGTTGTGAACTAATTCCTACATATGAACTACCAGCTTCAGGAAAAACATACAATGAAATAGTGATCCATAAACTCGAAGTACGCATAGCAAACAAATTTTGATAAGTCTTGTTACGCCATCTTAATAATTAAACAGTGTAGGGATTAGCATCCAATGCACTCCTTATTCACATTGAAAAACTTTGAATACTTTCAATTCTTTAGAAAAGGTGTTCGTCGTATATACCAGATACCTATAACAGAGTTTTTGCTTAAACCGTACGCTGATATGTAAGTGCAGTGAGCGTTTAGCTAGCACTGGGATCTTTTATAACACGAATAGATGTGCTTTTTACTCTACTGAGATATTCTAGTGCCGATCATGGAAACCGACTCCTAGTTAGTAAATTATATTTATTCCATTTTTTGTCTAATATTGGGGCTATTTTTGGTCTATTATGAAATTTGTTTAAAATATAAGTTCGAAAGAGTTATCTGTGTTAGAACCTACTGTTTGTGGAGTTTAAATTTTACCCCAAAATAATTTTATTATCAATTTCATGAAATAAAATAAATTAAAAAAATAAATAATTTAATTTTAAAAAAATTTTGTAAATTATTTTTCCTATATGTGTTTCTCTTTCTTTCGATATTTTTTTCTCTTTCTATTAAATTCTAATTGGTATTTTAAGAAAAAACTTTCCACTTGTTGTTTGTTATTTAGGAAACTAAGTAAATACCTCTTAATTAATGATGACGATACCATTGGGTGCAATAAATTTTCAACTTATATTTTTTCATTATTATTGCTATACATTGTGAATGATTCTTGGTATATACCTACTTCCCTACTTTCCAAGTGCCTTTAAACAACCGTTAAGTTATTTTTTTTTTTTCATCTTCTAACACAGCCGACTAATGTTCAATGGTATAACTAAGAACTTTGGTTGCTCGTTAGTATTTATAATTGCAGAGGGCCAAAAATGAAATAAACATTTTTATAACAATTTTGTTTTTTATTTTTTTTTTTTTTTTTTATTGAAAATGGAAAAAAATATTTTCTCTCATTTATTTTTAAATTAGAAATAATTTTATTTTTTTTTTTCAGAAGCTCTTGGAATTTTTATTTTATTTTTTTTTTTAGAATGATCCTGAAGTTATGCAATAATTAATTAAGTTTAGTTTTTTTCATTTTTAAAATGGAAAAATAAAAGAAAAATTTAAAAAAGAAAATGAAAATTGAGAGGAAATTGAATTGTCGTGTAAATTAAAATTTAATTAAATAACATGAAATTAAATTAGGTATATATAGCTATAAATATATACATATATAGAAAATGTATTTTATTTTATGAGAAATTAGAGCAAATTAATAAATTATTATAAAAGATTTGAAAATGAAGTTGAAAATAAATGGATTTAAAATATTTTGGGAAAATTTAAATTATTAAAAAAATAAAAAATATTGAAAAATTTAAAAATTAATATCGCATTAAAGTGACAATTAATTTCTGTTTTTTAATATTGATTTTTTTTCTTGATTTTTTAAACGTGGAGATCTTTAATTATGGGTATAACACATTTTTTTAAAATTAAAATTTTAAATTATTTGTGTGGCACAGTGTCACTCAATATTCGACTTTTAATTATGGCACTTATATTCAATATTCGAATTTTATAACTAAGTAACAACTTCTTGTAAACCATTATTAATTTATCATTTTGTAGAAATTAAAGTCTCATATTCTTTTCTATCACTATAAGTTAAAAATTAATCATTTGTGAGAGGGGTATATCAGTTTATCAAATCCGTAGATTCCTAAAAACTTCCCAATATTTATCAAACTCAAAACAAAAGTTCAGTATTATTTATTTTAGAAGCTATGGTACAGAATGAATTATGGATCTTAAACTTTATAATTTACAATTACTTTTAACAAACTATATTCTACATATGCTCTACTATAAGTTTTTCAAATATACTAATTCTATTTTCATTCTTAATATTTTGCGATAGCTCATTTGCCAAAATTTGTACTCCTTTGTACATAAGTGAACTTTGTGTGCTGGTTTTTCTATATAACGACAGTTTAAAATCACCTCTGTTTCTTAAATAATAATATCATAAGCATAAGCATCAAAATGTTGCACTTCGGTTTATTTCTAACATCCATCCATTTTAATCTATTTAACATATCTTTGATACGTGTTCTAATACTCCATTTTAAAATAATTCTCATTGCTCTTTTTTGAAGAACTTGAAATCTGATCTTTTATGTCCCGGTGCTTAAGAACAAATTTTAGGATCAGTAAAAATGGAAAAAAATAAAAAATTTATATTAAGTTTTTTTTTTAAATGAGTACATTTATTTAAGGTCGGTAAGTTTCTTTAATAACTGTACTTCCTGTACTAAGATGCAAATTTTACTAAAGGCCAAAGACACATTGACGACCAATTTTTTACATTTAGAAGAGCGACAAGTTAGTTCAAAACTACAAAGCCATTTGCTTGTAAAAAGTCGCTCACTTGTTTGCTCTCTGCATCCTTATACAATAGACAGCCATTCTTTAAATATAAAAAATATGTCATCATTGAATACAGCAATAATAAACACACATATCAAATTAAATATATTTAAAGATTGAACTCAAATACTATAAAATTAATAACAAAATGTTCTTTTTAAAAAAGATAAAAATTAATTTTAATTTACTAAAATATTTTTTTAAAGTTTAACAAAGACATTTTCTGTCATAAATATTGGCGTTATTTTGCAATGCAAAATATAAATCAACATAAATTTAATATTAATATTGAATTAATATCAACATATTCAAATAATATTCTTTTTTTAATTTTGATTAATCAACATTGATTAAACTGATTAATTAAAAAAAATAAAATATAACAAAATTAAAATAAATTAAAAATTTTAATTAATTTTTTTCATTTAAAATTTTATTATTATTAAAATAAAATGTATACGATACATCAGAAAGATAAGCAACAATGTGTGTATTTATTGTTTGTTTTTTTTAAATATATTTTAAAAATTATACGAAATGAAATTGAAATGAATGTGAAAATAGTAATGATAGAAATGACTTTAGTGATATTGACTATTTGAGTTGTGTCACAAAGTGACAAGTCTTTGAAGATCTTTTAATAAACAAATTTTGCAAAAACTTTATTGAATCAAATTAATGTATCGCAAAGAAGCAAAGTTGAGTGAGATGAGTGTCAATTCTATTTGACAAATAATTATGAGATATTTCAAAAAATTATTGTTCTATGCAACTTACATGATGTTTTCAGTGTGTTTTTTTTTAAAGTATTATAATAGTGATGTGCAAAACATTATTAAACGTTAACTGATTTCAAAAGATATTGTATTCAAAATACAATCAAAAATGCTTCTGAAATATTTAATTTATCTTATGTATATTTTCTAAAATAATTCAAAACGAGGAAGAGTGTGGTAGAGTAGACTGTGTCAACTCTGGGATACCCGTATGACCGTTATATAAACATTATAGAATTTTTAAACATTAATTACTTTTGGCAAAATTTCAAACATAAAGCTTTATTAGGTGTAGTTTAATGCTCATATAAAAGAAGGAGTTGTATGGCAGCTACTCGAACCCTCTGCAGTAGACCAACCAAATTTTGCAGTAACTTTGGCAATTACACTAAACTATTTTTGGCAAAATTTCAGACACCCAGCTTCATTAGGTGCAGTGTAATGCTCATATAAAAGAAGGAGTTGTATGGCAGCTACGTGAACCCTCTGCAGTAGACCAACCAAATTTTGCAGAAACTTTGGCCATAAATTTAAACTACTTTTGGCAAAATTTCAGACACGCATCTATAATAGGTACAGAGAAATCCTCATATAAAAAAAGAAGTTGTATGGCAGCTACCCGAACCCATGGACCGAAACGGCTGGATTTAAATAGCGATGACGGCTATTGCAAAAAAACGGATTTGCGAAAATTTCAAGATCCTAGCTCCTTTAGTTTTTGAGTTATCGTGGTGACGGACGGACGGACATACATAGCTAAATCGATTTATTTTTCGATTCTGATCCGATCCATACACTTGAGTCTATATCTACCCCCCCTCCTTCTCTGCGTCACAAACGTAATGGCAAATTTATTATACCCTTTGACTATATAGTCATACGGGTATAAATATGGTGTCAACATAAATCAAGTCTACAATATAATATAATATTGGTTATATTTCATTAAAATAATTATTAATTATTTATACTTCACTCTGTCCGTCCGTTCCTTTTTACCTACGGCTAACTAAAAAGTATCAGCAACGGGTAGGTCTTGCAATAAAAATAATTTAATGTTAAAACTTTTTTTTGTAGCACCTCCTCCCCTCCCCCCCAGTTACAGAGCTACAGCCCCACAAAATCAGAAAAAGCCCTATATTTAAACAGTTATAATTAGAGTTCTTAAAGGTATATTTTCAACATGAAAATGGTAACAGCTACTCTTATAAAATTTACAATTTTTTAAAAGCGAATTGCATACGGTTACCTAAATTTTACCGTTATCCAAAACTAAGTTTTGCAAAATTTTTGGTCCCTCATAACTTTTGAACGGCTAAATCTAAAATATTCAATTTAAATTAAAGTAAAATTCCAAAATTTTGGTGGAGGTCTCAATTGATTTCGTAGAACCTATAAAAATAGAAGGGCGAGGACTGGAGGAAGAATGGGCAGATCCTCGAGAATCATCATAAGTTTGCTTAGCAAAAATTTGGCTCCATTCAAGGGCTATTAGGACTTTAAAATTAAAACTTTTATGTTTTTATAAAACAGTAACTTATTCACTAGTGTATGTTTTTCCAAAATTAAACATTAACATTGAAGTTCCAACATTACATTTTGCACTTGTTAACAGGTTTTCTTGATTTCCCTATTATTCATAATTATTAAATTGATAAAATAACTAAATTATAATATTATCATTTATTTTTATATGTATTTTTATAAAAATTAATAATAAAATACTCAGTAAGAAACCTATATAATTTTGAAAATGTGCTTTCTAAAAACCCTTGGTTTTTTTCATCACTTGTATTTGATAACCTAACAAAATGCATATTATCGAATGAAGATAGATCTGAAGGTAAAAGGTATCGAAAAAGTTTTAAATATGCCGAACCAGTTGAAAGAACAAATTGAGGAGAACCATCCTCTAAGAAATAGAGAAGAAGTATTTGGAAGAAATCTTCAAAATAGCGTATCTTCCTATCATGAATTTTATAAAGATTCACGATTCGAGAGCTTAAAGTTTTTTTATAAAGTTTTTTAAGAGCAGGAATCATCGAAAAGGTGTTCGAAGTGTTATCAAATTATGTTGTTATGATTCAATAAATAAATACCAAAATACATTGTATATATTCGTATACCATATAAGAACCAATTTTGTGATTTGGAATCAAATTTTGATTTTTGTATGAAGTTAATGTCTCCTACAACGCGATTTCTAACAACGCGGCATTTTTAGGAACTTATCTACCGTATTGTAAATGGGTTACCTACATTCGATTAGTAATATATTTGTTTAGTTAATTTATATATTTAAATAATAAATATGATTAATTAATTTTAAGATTAATATGTACACTATACTGTATATCAATCAGTAATAATTTGTCTTCTGCTAATTTATTTTTAAGAAACTATATTAAAAATATTTATATATATATAAGGGGAAGTGCATGTACTTTGCACTGATTGTACCTCGGACTATACTCGTATTGATGTTTTTAAATACATTATAGAAGTTTTTTTTTAAATTTGACAATTCTATACATGAGAGTATTTAGTATTTATTAATCAATAAAACGAGAAGGACGTGTTTTCAGAAGTAGTCTGCGAATTTTTTTTAACACTTTAAATTCAAATTTCAAATGATATTTAAATTTTTAAAGTCTTAAATAAAATAGAAATAATTTTTGATTTCTTTTTATTTTCATTCTGCGTCGTTTATGTTTTCATTGAATCTATACTTAGATTAAACTTTGGATTGATGCAAAGTACAACTATCTACTTCAAAATTAAATTAAATTTTTTTGTGAATAGGTAATCAATTTTTTTTATTGTTCTCTAAAAGTGGGGTTAAACCACAAGTAATTAATAAAGAGAATTTTGAATGCATTTGTATTGGATTATAACATTTTGTAATTCTTTAAAGAATCAATCTAGGATATTAAAAAAGAATTAATATTTGAAAAAAACCTGTAGTTAAATATTCCAAACTGATTAATTCAAAACTATCTATAAAATAATATTTAAAAATTTTATGGATCTCATTGTCCTTAAATTCAACGGTACAATTTTAAATTTAACACATAAAATTTACATATTTCTGTAAAGTCTACAGCTTACAGATGTACCGTTTATTCTTTAACAGCTTTTATTATAACTAGTATTCGTTTAAATTTTCAAACAATTAAATTTTAAACTCGTTTATTACGAAAGATATCTACTTAAACTGTTATTTAACCGTACACTAAATTTAATTGCTTAAAGTCGAAAAAAATTAATATATATATATACCAGTCACTTGTATATGTATAGAAATAAGGCAAAACTTCCGCAAAGGGGTTGTGAGCTATCAAGATGACGTCATCACATAACGGTACTAAATATCTCAAAGTTTCCGAATATATATACCATTAGTGGCGATGGCGCCATCTAGTGGTCGAAAAATGCATTACAAAAATTTCCTAAGATTTTGTAGCATTTTAATTAAAATTCTATATTTTTCCTGTAAGACCATAAACTAGAACCAACATCATAAAATATTGTAGAGAATGATATTGCCTTTCATATAAATCCGGTTTCATCTGAATCGGTGCTACCGTTTTTAAGATATTGCAATTTAATGTGAAAATTTAAAAAAAAAAAAAAAAAATCAAACTTTCAAAAAAACTACTATAACTGTGAAATTTTCAAAAACATCCTGTATTATTATTATACCATTAGAAAGGTCTCTTAAAACTCTTTCCAACGGTATATAATAAGTATGGCATATGTTGACAAATAGCCCCACCAGAGAACATAAATGCAAAAATGACGCAACAATTTTATTAAAAAATACATTTTCATACTTTATTTGTCATAAATTTATTTTGCCTTTTTGGCAAATTTAAAAATGTAAGAATGCATTTTAGGTTTGGATACAATATTGAGTTTGGTTCTGACAATTTGTTTTGAGGGATTTTGGAGGTGACAACCTCAAAGTTTTAAAATTTTTTTTATTTAAATATGTATGTAAAAATATAATTAGAAAGGCCCTTAGGCTACAAAATCAGAAGTAATTTTATTTGTGAAAATAGAAGCAATTTAATTTTCCAAACTTTTTTATTTAAATAGTTAGGAAGGAGTTTTAGAGTTGGTTTCAAAAGCAGGGTTTTACGCTTTTTCCAGAATATTTATATATGTGTATATGTGGGATTCTCAATTAGGAGGGATTTTAGAGTTGGATTCAAAAGCAGGATTGCCGCTTTTTCCAGAATATTTATATATGTGTATATGTGGGATTGTTAGTTGGATTCAAAAGCAGGGCTTTACGCTTTTTCCAGAATATTTATATATATGTGTATATGTGGGATTCTCAATTAGGAGGGATTTTGGAGTTGGATTCAAAAGCAGGATTGCCCCCATTTCCAGAATATTTATATTTATTAATTAAGGTTGATTATTTTTTGTATGAAATAGCTATGCCGAATTCTCATACCATTCTTTTCATTATAGTGTTGGATTCAAAATCTAGTTTCAATAATTAAACTTATTAATTTTTTTAATGAAATAGGTATCCGAATTCTTATACCATTCTTTTCATTTTAGTGTTGGATTCAAAATCTAGCTTCAATAATTGAGTTAGCGGGGGTTCGGGGCGGCAGCCCCGTAATGAAAATATAATATTATTTAACATGTTTTATTACAGTGTATTAAAAAAATTAGAAACTTATTAACTTTTTTAATGAATTAGGTATCCGAATTCTTATACCATTCTTTTCATTTTAGTGTTGGATTCAAAATCTAGCTTCAATAATTGAGTTAGCGGGGATTCGGGGGCGGCAGCCCCCGTAATGAAAATATAATATTATTTAACATGTTTTATTACAGTGTATTAAAAAAAATTAGGAACTTATTAATTTTTTGAATGAATTAGGTATCCGAATTCTTATACCATTCTTTTCATTTTAGTGTTAGAATTTGTATCAATTTTACTATATGGCTTTATTTGGTAAAATTTTAGAATACGTAAAAAAATTCTCGATATGGCTTTATTTCGCATTTGAATGTTGTACAGGTTGTTGGAACAGTATAAGCGTAATTTTATATCCAACTCAAAACCCTGTCAATCTTCAAAATCTTAGTATATAAATATTCTGGAAAAAGCGCATAATTCTGACTTTATAACCAACTCTAAGGTCCTTTCTAATTATACTTTACATACATATAAATACCTCAAAAATCCTCTAAACAAAACCCAACTCAATATTGTATCAAACTATAAAGTACATTATTAAATTTTAAAATAAATATTTCAAATGGGAAACAAAAAGGCAAAATAAATTTATGACAAATAAAGTATGAAAATGTATTTTTTAATAAAATTGTTGCGTCATTTTTGCATTTATGTTCTCTGGTGGGGCTATATGCCATACTTATTATATACCGTTGGAAAGAGTTTTAAGAGACCTTTCTAATGGTATAATAATAATACAGGATGTTTTTGAAAATTTCACAGTTATAGTAATTTTTTTGAAAGTTTGATTTTTTTTTTTTTTTATACCCGTGCATACATATATGACATCGGGTATATTAGATTTGCTCCTCCGTTTGTAACGCATCGATCTAGACGAGCTAGATATAGTGTCAAGGGTACGTATCGGCTCAGAATCGAAAAATTAGTCGATCTAGCTATGTGTGTCTGTCCGTCCGTCCGTCCGTCCGTCCGTCCGTCCGTCCGTCCGTCCGTCCGTGTGTCAGCACGATAACTCAAAAACTAAAAGGGCTAGAGTCTTGAAATTCACACAAAGTCATTTTTAGACAATTTCTAGGTTCCCTATTGTTTTTGGTTAAAATCGGACCAAGGCTTCGGGGAGCTGCCATACAACTTTTTTGCACCAATATGAATTTCTTCAAAACTAATTATACTACGGGGATAAAAATTACACACGGTTAGTTTTATAATGACTCCGGCACTTATATGAAGTTTCAAAATGTTAGGGCCCCATTTTCGGGGGGCTGCCATACAACTTCTTTGCACTAATATGGATTTCTTCAAAACTAATTATACTACGCGGATGAAAATTACACATGGTTAGTTATATAATGAATCGAGCACTTATATGAAGTTTCAAAATGTTAGGGCCCCATTTTCGGGAGGCTGCCATACAACTTCTTTGCACCAATATGAATTTCTGCAAAACTAATTATACTACGAGGCTGAAAATTACACACGGTTAGTTATATAATGAATCGAGCACTTATATGAAGTTTCAAAATGTTAGGGCCCCATTTTCGGGGGGCCGCCATACAACTTATTTGCACCAATATGAATTTCTTCAAAACTAATTATAGTACGACGATAAAAATTACACACGGTTATTTATATAATGAATCGAGCACGTATATGAAGTTTCAAAATGTTACGGCCCCATTTTGGGGGGGCTGCCATACAAAGCTTTCGATTCAATAACTGCGAATCTAATGAAGCTACATGGTTAAAATTAAAATTGGGCAGGTAAAGTAATAGGGCAAGTTAGTTGGCAAAGTCGGACATCACTCGGACCATCGGAATTTTAGGGTGGGCCATTTTTTTTTTTTTTGTTTTTTTTTTGTTTTTTTTTTTTTTTTTTTTAAGCTAAAGTTATGGAACAATGAATGAAAATTTTGTTTTTTTTTTGTGATTTTTTTTTTTTGTTAATTTTTTTTTTTTTTGTTAATTTTTTTTTTTTTTTTTTTTTTTAAGCTAAAGTTATGGGACAATGAATGAAAATTTTGTTTTTTTTTTGTGATTTTTTTTTTTTGTTAATTTTTTTTTTTTTTGTTAATTTTTTTTTTTTTTTTTTTTTTAAGCTTAAGTTATGGGACAATGAATGAAAATTTTGTTTTATGTTTTGTGATTTTTTTTTTTTTTTGTTTTACGTCAAAATTATGGAGTAATGAGTTAAATGTATAAGGAAATGTATATTACGGTTTATTTTATACACCATAGTGGGTATGCACGGGTATCTAAAAGTTGACAAGGGCAACTATAATCTTCCTCGTTTTTTTTAAATTTTCACTTTAAATTGCAATATCTCAAAAACGGTAGCACCGATCCAGATGAAACAAGATGTTTATGAAAGACAATATCATGCCCTACAATAGTGTAAGTAGTTGGTTCCAGTTTATGGACTAACAGGAAAAATATAACATTTTAATAAAAATGCTACAAAATCTTAGGAACATTTTGTAATGCATTTTTCGACCACTAGATGGCGCCATCGCCACTAATGGTATATATATTCGGAAACTTTGAGATATTTAGTACCGTTATGTGATGACGTCATCTTGATAGCTCACAACCCCTTTCCGGAAGTTTCACCTAGAAATAAATATATATATTATATATATATATATATGTACATATTTTATTCTGTTTTTTATTACTTTTAAACAGTAAAAAAAAAACATAAAATCAAAAAAATAAAACAATAAACAAGAGGTAGCTCTTAACTTTTTAAAACAGTTAAATTGTTTTGAATCCTCGTTAAAAGCAAAGGAAAACCAACCAATTTTTTTTTTTCTTTTATAACTTGTTTTTTTTTTTTTGTTTTATTTTAAAACTCACTATCAATTATATTGTTTTGTAACTGGGAGTACTTTAAATTATTGCGACGACGATATTAAAAAAAAAAACAGTAGTAGCCTTTTTAGTTTTATTTTTAAAAAGTTTTTTATATAGGTTTTTTTACAATTATTTTATTTGTTCTGTTTTTGTTTATGTTTTTGTTTTTTGTTGTTATTTTTATTATTTTAAGATACTTTACTGTTATTTGAAAAAAATATTGCAGGCTATACTTCCGAAGTGATGCTTTGTCCGATTTTCTTGAGAAATTACCACAGAGATATAATTTTTATAAGTGTGGTATATACCCTTTCATGTCAACTAGGTTCTTTTCACATTAATATTTTTCAAATGAATTTGGCTTTTTTCAAATGCAAAAAGTCCATAATTTTTAATCATTTATATCAATTTCGTCTCTAATCCCCTTATTTTTAGGGATCTATTGGGATCAACATATTTCGACTATTGGAATCAACATATTTAAAAAAAAAAAATAACCTCCGATTTTATAGTAGAACCTAAATGCAATAACCCATGTTAAAAAAGTGTGGTTCTTAAGTATGCCCTCAAAAAATAGACCCCGAAGATTTAGAAGCCATTTGAACATAGGTTTAAGATTTCACATACATAGATTTTTATAAATTTGATATACATATGGTTTATAGTGTAATCCCCAATAGCAGATCCTAGCAGTAATTTAAAATTGAGATCACTGTAAATGATCAAATGTAATATTTAGAACTTAAAGGAGTACTGGAACTGTGTAATATAAATTGAGAGGATCTAAAAAAAAATTTTCTAACCATGCATACAATATGAACGGATTAAGTTCTATTACTTAGTTATGCTTCAGACTCAAGAATTTAGTTTCAGAGGTATCTACAACTTTAAGTCTTTAAATTTATGTCATAAAATATTTCATTTTTAAAATTTAGATTGAAAATTTGATAGAAATGTATTTGAATTCTAGTGACACCTTATGATTACCCTTGGAAACTTTTGCGCTTAAGTAAATTCAGATAGAAACTCATCAAATGAAATAAAATATCAATAAATGTGCTTTATACAAACTATGTTAGAAAAAGCTTTTGAACGTGGGAAATTTTCAGAAGTTTATCCAAGAACTTTTTTTAGTTATGTTAAAGTTTTTTTATTTGTAGTTTTGTAACATTTTTATAGTTTATTTATTGCTTTTTTTGTCCATTTTTTTTTTTTGCTTGTATTTAGTTGTTAGTTGTTACAGTCCGATTTGGTACATTATATAGTTAGTAAATGATACCATATATATATACAGAACATTCAGAATTTAAATAAATTTTAAATTTTAAGTTTAATAGTAAGATTCAAAAGAAGAGGTTGTTTTAATTTAACAATTATTCCAGCTAATAATCGTCTTCCAAGAAAAATATCTTAAGGCTTCTCAAAGTGAATTAAGGCTTCTGTAAAAACCACAAGTAAAAGTAACTAAATTGGGAATTAAATACCAACACTAACAGTAGTATTACATTACTTGAATTTAAACTACCGCAAACAATAATTTCAAGAACTGTAAGATCTCAAAACCTTTCGAAATCTCCCACTTACTCTGAGGTCATACAGCACACTCTTTACAATACTTGTACATTTATATTATAGGAGCTCATCCTTACAAACCACGGAACAAGGGCTTTTAAAAGTATACACTTGTACAGTTTTAATGTATGAAAGGTTTTGTAAAAATATGTAAACTGCAACTCTATTAAAAACAACAGAACAAGTACTTAAAGTGATTACTAAAAATGACTTTTTAATTTTTTTCAAAAATCTAAAGAACTCATTCTCGTTTACTACGAAATAATATTTTATACAGAAATTAAGAATTGAGAACCCCTAAGCTTTTGCAAAAGTTTTATGAAATTACGTGCACTGTAATGTCCATTCTAAAAAAAAAATGGCAGAACAAATAATATGATTACTCAAACAAAATTACTTTTAAATAAAAAAAAAAAAAAAAACAATTCCATTTTTAAAAAACAGCATTCAAGCCTTAACTAATTCTGAAAATTTTTTATAACATTAATTTAAGTTTCCAGACAAGAACCAAATTGAAAAGTTTTGCAACAGAATATCTTAAAGAAAATATACTAAAGATTTAAAAGTTTAAAAGGTATTCGACTGAAAACTTTTTCTTTATTTATTTGATGACAAAAGGCCAGGTTTTTCAATGTTTTATTTTTTTTTTTTAAATACTTGATTTTATTTTTCAATTACAACTTTACAAATTAAATTACTTTGTAATTTTTCATTTTTTAGTTGTGAGTATTTTGTTTTTAAAAATAAAAAAATTATTTGAATTTTTGTCAAGATGTAATAAAGTAAAATTTAAGCTCAAATTATAAGGTGGAAATTAATTTTTAAATTGATATAAATTAGGTGTTACATAAATTTTTATCTTAGAATGTACGTCAGTACTTATAGATATTATTATTGCATTGAGCACCCACATAAGCAAACTGATTGTGGCTATATGGAATTTGTTGCGTGCTTTTATTTTATGACATAGTAATTAAAAATAAATTAAGTGTAAAAAAAAGACACAAACAGTGTCAGTCAATGTCAATTTTAACTTATTATGGAATCATATTTTTTTAAAGGTAACACCAAATAAAAAGCTGATCAATTATTAATATTATGATGGTTTAATACATGGATAACGTGATTTCAGTAAAGAGAATAAATAAATGGCTCCAATCTCCTAAATGATATTTTTGAAGATACATACTCATTTCTGAATTTATAATTCTTACGGCATACAACTGCAGACAGCGACAATTGTTTTTATATAACACCTATTTTTACCAATTTGAAAATTAATTTTTTTCTCATTATGAACTTAAGTTATGCACAATAGAGATAGAAAAAGCACAAATTTACAAGGCATGTTCACAAACGAAAGTCATTGCACAAAATAGAAGTAAGTAAAAAGACTTTGGAAGCCCTGTATTCAAATGGAGTAGTAAAGCAGAAAAATAGAACAGAAAGAACCTAATAAATCACTATCGTATCTGCACCAAAGAAATTAAAAAACAACAAGAATTGGAACTAATAATTTAATACAGTTGAAATATTACGTTAGTTAACTTTTTAATATTCGTTTTTAATTATAATCACTTTGGTTATTATTCTGCCCCTAATTATGGAGTATACATCCTAGCTAAGCCGTAAACGAAAATTTTTAAAATTTAAAATAGCCAACAAAATATTTGATTTAAAGGACTTGAATTTCTTCATTATGGTTTTTATGAATTTGTTTTTTCATAATAATCTTTGAGTTGTGGATTAATTTTCCGCTTTAATTCATGTGAATCCATTTTATCACATACTAAGTCGACAAACTCTTTCTTATGCGAAAGGTTCGAATCCCACTGAAAGTGTAAAAAACTTTTATCAGGGTTTCGACTCGACTCAGCTATAACCATTCACTTTTGGGTTAAAATTAATGGATTAATCAATAATTAATAATTATATAACTTTATTAAAAATACATGAATGTTACAATATAAACAAACACAAAATTTAAACAAATAATTTAATTAAATAATATAACTCACAGTTATAGAATACCATATAACTTAAATACAAAATTATTACAATATAAACAAAATAGAACTGTATCTATTGAAAATCTAAGACATTTTCTACATGTTATTACGTGTAGTACTATCTCATATAAATTGCGTGTGAAATTCATGTGGAAAAAAAATATTTCATGGTTACAGAATCTCAATTTTTATTCTAGTGTTACCATCTACCCTTAATTTTCTTTTTTTTACACTAATTCAAAAAAATTTTGGAATTAATTTGAATTAAAAATGTACTTATATTATTATTAATAATTATATAATTAATAAATAACAACTATTTAACTTGTTTAAATCAATAGGAAATATTCCATTTAAATGTTCCAAAATAAAATTCAATTTCAAACGGTAAATCCCCAAAAATAATGTCATATTAATATCAAGTTTAAAATTTTACTTTAACTAATATTTATTCAATTTTGATAATATATCATAAATTATGTCTCGACATAATAAAAATTTTAATTATAATCATGTTATATATCTAAAACCTACTAGCTATAAAACAGTTATAAAACATTTAAAAAAATATTTACAAATAGTTATACATATAATATATAAAAATATAACTACATAAAATAGCCCAATTTGTAAATTATCCTGACACTTTATTTCGAATCCCCAACATTCTAAAATAATAGAAAATTAAATTTTAACAACATTTTAAATTGTTCTATTTAAGATTATTAAAGAAAACGTTTTGTAAAAAAATCAAATATAACCGAATGTTATTACAGTTTTTAATGGATGTACAAAAATAAAACAAAAGTCGCATTCTAAAATTCGCCATATTGTTTTTTTTTATTGTATTTCTCACATTGATTTTTTTTTTATTTTTTGGATTCAGTTTTGTGTGATATGGGAACTAATTTTGGTTGGTAGTAAAAAAAAACAATAGTCTGACAAAAATTTATCCTTAAATACAACTACAATAATACAATAATATATAACAATTTATAGATGTATGTAATAATGCTGGGTTAAAACCAATTGTGGTAAGTAAAGTTGATTTTTTATTTTTGTAAAAAAAAACTTCCATTCGAGACATTGTTCATTGGGTCATTTACTATCTTCGTTGGGATTTTTTTGTTGGTTTTTTAGCACATTTTCAAAAGATTTTCTAAAAATATACCTATATAGTTTCTCTCCGTCCGTCTGTATTTCGTATGATTACTTTTACAACGTTCGAAATAGAAAGAAGAAATTTTCATTAAGCGTAGATATTGCAAAAAAAATAAATTCATGAAAGGAACTTTCCTGTACGGACCCATTACGGTGCAGAAGCCCCTCAAAGGCTGAAAAAACCCATCAATAAATTGTTATAACAAGAGTTCTTTTAGGTTTATTTATAATTTGGAAACAATAGAAGATAGCGGCTTTTATAAGCTTTATTAATTTTTAAAACGCAACCAAATTTATAAGGTTGCCATACCGTACTAAAATTTCATATCTTCTGAAACTTGAAACTAAATCCTCAAAAATTAGTAAGAGTCGATTAAGGAATTTTTTTATCACGCCCTCTGCTTAGGAGCTGTAAGGGGTCGAAATAGCCGTGAAAACCTCTTTTTAGTAAAATAAAAATGTAAGCCACGAATATTATATTCTAATATGTTTTCCGTAAATTTAAAGGGGATCCTCAAAATTGAAGAAAGTGTCTCTTAGTTTTAACCATTTTTGCTTAGGGCCTTACCTAATCAAAAGCGTACGACGTATGACGTACACGTCGACGTATCCCGAAATCGATACGCGCGTTTTTAATTTGTCAAAAAATCTATTTTGAATATTGATTTCATATAAAAAATACCGTTTTTAATTTTGGTATTATTTTTATTTTTTTTTTCTTTAAATTTTGTAAAATGGATTTCGATGATATTGAAGTTTAAGAAGATTTAAATTTAAAAACATTTTATTTACTAAATATCAACAAAACTTCACCATAACAATATAACAAAAAACAATAACAAAATTGTATACGCTTTGTCAATTTTTAAATTTTAAAAACCCGACGTATGGTACGTCGCGTATTTCGGGAACTCCCATATAATTATATGTATTTAAAATTATTTTGACAGAAAATATACGCCGTACGTCGTCATTTAGGTAAGGCCCTAAGTTAATAAAAATTCTAAGAAAAACTCCAAATTTTAAATGAAGTTACAATTTAATTCACATTGAAGGGCTATTAGGACTTAAAAATTTTCTATTTTTATAAAACAGTAACTTAGTCACCAATGCGCATATCCCCAAAATTAAACTCAGTATGAAACTCAACTCTAGACAAGTTTAAAAAAGGGCTTTTTTAAAACCCTTGGCTTTTTTCATCATTTGGTTTTTTTTTGTTTTTCCGTCTCATAAAAATGAAACCACTCTACCAAATTACAATTCTCATATCTAGATCGCTTGGATATTCGTTTCCTTCTATTTACAGTTTTGTTTTTTTTTTGTTGCCGAATACAAAATTTTGCTTTTGATTTTTTATTTGTCGCTTCTATTGTAAAACAGTTTAAAAATATCTGTCATATTTTCATGTACTGGATATTTATATCGTATAACATTTATGTGACCAAATGTGAATTGAGTGTGGAGGGATTGGAAGAGTATTATAGGACGTTAATATTTAAATTTTTATTTTGTATTTAACTATAATTTTATATGAGAGTATATATATATGGAATATGTTTAATGTTTAATGTATAATGAATATTGGACAAATTAAGCTAATGCCATGGTGTTATAGCATTATTTTGGGATATTATTGTTGCCTTAAAGAATTCATGTGCTTGCTACAAATATACATATATATATATAGATATTATTAAACTACTTATAAAGTAAGTTTTTTAATATCTTGATTATCTCTTTCAGATATTTCAAAAGTTAACTTCATCCCATTTATTCTGTACGAAGGCTAAAGGAAGTACAGTATGATATTATAGTAAAGGGAGTACTGTATAATATTATAATATGCAAAATGAAAATCTAAATTTAGTTATAAAATTTTTAAATTAAACTTTTTTAAGTACATTTTTTATAAATCTTATAAAAGTCCTATGAATTTTAAAAAAGTAAATTAATTTTTAAAATAGAAAACAATCTCAAGCTGTTTTTTTTCAAAAAGTTACAGGTGTGTGCCAGTCCGTCCAACGTCCAACATATCAGATTGGTAAAAGAACACTAAAGGGTGGCGCAAAACGACAAATACCGTTTGAATGTTTAATAACTTTTTAAATTTATTTATATTTTTTATTTTTATTTCAGAATTTTGTGAAGAAAATTTGGGGAATTGGAAATGGAACCGTACACAACAGAACAGCGATCAAAAATTACGAAAAGTTATGGAAAATGTACTGGAAAGAGCACGAATGTACGAAGCCGAAAATGGTAACCACTTGCGGGGTATAATTTTTCTACTTAAAAACATATTCTAAACATATTCCTCATTAAAATATTGTATAACAAAAACATAATAATAATAATTAAACATTAAATATAAAAATTATTAAACAATCAAACCATATCGGTCATTTTGCGCCACCCTGTGGGATTCAAAATATCTAGAATTCGCCTAGGATATAACTTAATCCACACAAAATAATATTTATTTCTTAATTCAAACCCTCCGCTATGTCACCACTATGGCAATGTTATATCGATTAAGTATATTTTTTTTGGATACCAGATAACTTTTAATATAATTCAGTGCTTAATAAAAATTTGAGCACACTATAAGTTCCCATATTTGAAAATGTAGAATTAATAGAAATAAAAGATTGTTTAACATATAGTTCACTGACATTATTTAAACCGTTGAATAAAAACACGAGTACACCTAATTCTTTTTTTACATGATAGATACGTTCCAATATCAAATCGTTTTAAATCGGGCTTAATCATGTTTTTGAAACCCATTAAAATTGATCGCGTTAAAAGAGAATTGAATTATTTTGTTAAATCACGTTATTTTAATTTTATGATATTATATGTTTGTGACTTTTCCTGGACTCTACCCTGCAATTTCTCAAATAATAAGTCATGGTCTTTCAGTACAATGTAATAATTAAATAATTGCATACTTTTAGGTTTAATCTTCTGCAATCATTATAAAAACATTATTTCAATATTTAAAATTATCTATATGTACAATAATAAAATAATACCTAATTAAAATTTTCAAATATCTAAAGCCAAGAACTGAGCCTCTATTATTCTAAAACAATAGTTTTAAACTACATATACAATTCTTAAATAATAAAAAAGAAAACACACTATAACCTCTAAAAGTCAATAATTTAACTGGCGCAAAATTATTTTAAGAAATTTCAATTTTCACATTAATTTTATCAAAATTTCTTAATTCTATAATAAAAGAACATAATAAATTATACTTTAACCGTATTACTTAGGAAATAAAATAAGTAATTACTTTTTACAAACTTGTAAAATTTACTATAAATCTTTTTCAAAAAATATAAATTAATGTTAAATTCCTCGGTTTTATATACATATAAATATCACAAATATATCATAATTAATATTTTCAATGTTATAAATTATACATATATATTTATATTGTTATATACAACTCTTTATTATACGAAACAACAATATCTAATAACATATCTACTAATTAAAATAACACTTTAAGATATTATAAAATCTTAAAACATTAATTTAAATATAGATTATAATATTTTACAACGATATTACAGAACCAAGCAATTTCCTTAATTCCATTTTAAAAATTTAAATTACATATATATATATATATATCAATTATTGTATTTAAACAGATTAAAATTATATAATATATTGATTAAAATCTAACAAAGATGATTTAATTAAATTCAGGATATTTTACATACAGGATATACTCGGAAACATCTTTAAATATTAATAAGACTCCAAAGACGTCCATTTATATCGTAAATTATAATGAGAAGATCTTATTTATTAAATATAACATGTATATAATGTATACACGTATTAAGAATATAAATTAATATTTTTTAATTAATGAATTTAAGAAACTTATATTAATATTAAAATTAATATTTATGTAATATATTATAGCTTTAAGTTATAATTGCTTTGGGTATTTACTATTTATATTATAATTATAAATGTGGTTTTGCAATTATAATAATTTTTCAATATAATTTAACCATGCATCCATCAGAGAAAAAAAATTAGAAAGGTTTACTTTCATTTAATTACTAGGAATCATTGTCCAGAAGAATAATTTATAAATTACATTATGTATAACTTATAAGTACATGTATATATATAATATTAATATAATAATAATAATTATATTTCATAATTGATTTAATACTTAGAAATTGCGAAAATAATATTACTAGAAAATATTTCAGGGTAGAATTTGTTAACTTAATTATTTTGAAATTAAAAAAAATAAAACATTTTTTAACAGTTATTCCCTTATTTATTTCATATACTCTTTTAATCGCCGTTTAATATTAATTTGTGTTAATTGTAGTGTTTTTTATTCTTCAAATGGTCAGTACCTAGTAACTCATGTTACGAGTAGGATCCCCTGAGGAAGAGGAAAAACATTGTAGTGGAATTAAAAATATGTAATTAATTTCTTTTTCTACTGATTAAAATTTTTCATTTTTAAAAGTTTTATGTTTTTTACATTAAACGAGGAAGATTACAGTTGCCCTTATCGACTTTTATATACCCGTGCATACCCACTATGATGTATAAAATAAAATAAACCTTTATTTAATTCCCTTACGCTATTTTAAAAAAAATATATAAAAGTGTAAAATAATTAAAAATAATTTGACTCACCTACCCCATAATTTTTACTTATTGACAACTTTGTATGGTAGCCCCCTGAAAATGGGGTCGTATCATTTTGAAACTTCATATAGGGGCTTGATCTATTATATAACTAACCGTGTGTAAATTTCATCCTCCCAGTATAATTATTTTGAAAAAATTCATATTGGTGCAGAAAAGTTTTATGGCAGCTCCCCGAAGCTTTGGTCGGATTTTGAAAAAAAGATCACCTAGAAATTGTCTAAAAATAACATTTTGTGAATTTCAAAATTCTAGCTCATTTAGTTTTTGAGTTATCGTGCTGGCGGATGAACGGACAAATACACATAGCTAGATCAATTTACTTTTCGATGCTGATTCAATACAAATCTTTGACACTATATCTAGTTCGTCTAGATCAATGCGTTACAAACGAAGGAGAAATTTTAATATGTCGGGTCAAATATGTATACACGGGTATAAAAATCAGAAAATGTTTAACTTTATAAATATTTTTTTTTTTTATGTTCTGTTACTACTACTTGCAAGGGATTTAACTTTTATTTTTACAAAGGGCTTTACCTTGAAATCTCAATTCATTTATATTCATAGCCATTTCTACTACTTATTTCTAGGATATTGCGTGTCTATTTAATTCATCCAGTACTATTCTTCTGCATGTTTTTCTGGATCTACTTCTTGACCTGGATCCGCCTAGACAATTACAGATAAGCGCCATTCTTGTTATGTATTCCTTCAGTTCTTTCTGATGATTCGATATTTGCTTTTTCGTTTGTTAGTACCCATAAGTTCTCATTTTTTATTCTGTTCGACTAGAATATTCGATGTTTATTTATGTGAAAATAATGAACTTTATATACAAATGAATTTAAATTCTATTGTTCAGTGCAAAATTTATTGTTTTGTTCACACCAAAACCAGACCCTTTTTAAACCAAATTTTAGGAGTGATACAAATGTACAGTTTGATTACAAGGATGGGGATATGGAAGGATTTTAGGATTATTGTTGAGGTTATTAGGGATTTTTGGATTATGGAGGATGGAAGATGGGATATGGAATATTTAGAAGAAAGACGTCAATGTTCTTATTAAATTTGGTTAAATTGCTCATATATACATTTTCAACTTTGGAAACACATTTGATGGAATATGGTTCCATAAACGTTATGAGTACATGATTAACGGATTTCCATAAGTAGTGTTAAGCCATCTGGTTAGCTCAACTGTTTAGGGGAGAGCATCTGTTGCCCTCCTAGTTCGTTGTTTTGCAATGGTTAAAATAGTTTTTGACTAAATAAAATTTTCCATCGAATTCGATTCTCAATTTTTTTGATTAATTAAAATCTTTGAAATTCAAATGAACATCCAGTTTCCAGTTCAAAATATCAGGAATGTTTTAAAACATAGTTTTGATAGCACTTAGATTTAAAATATGTTTTTTTTTAAAAAAATAAACCCAAATTCCCCTAAACCAAAGCAACATCTTTTCAAAACAAACTTCCTCTAACATTTGATGAATTTTTACTTTACAAAAAAAACCTCTAAACTGTTTTTGATTTTATAAACACAATATATACATATATAACAGATTTCCAAGTTAAACTATTATTTAATTTAATTTGTTTTTTTTTTTCGCTGATAGTAACAAATAACTTTTAAAACTAAATAAATTGAGTCAAGAAACTTATTTTCCAGGAAAAACTAAAAAATTACAACGGGAAAATAATCGCTTCTGTTATTCTTACTTACAAAAATCTTGAGATTGAATAACAACGCAAGATAAAAACAAAATCATAGCAAATAATAATAATGAGAAAATTGACGATCATCTTTTAGTTATCGTAATCTGTTGCGGTTTTACGAAATAAAACAACAACAACAAAAACAAAACGAAAGAATACTAAAGGATGCTAAAGGATGCTAAAGAATTGTAATTCCATTTTAAAAAAGTTTTATTTTATATTGCATTCAATACATTATCATTGAACTTAAGACCTTATCCTATATAAGGATAGTATAGAATAGTGAATTATAACTAGAAACAGGATATTGTCTGAGACCGGAAATTAAACTTGAAAAAACCGCAAAAACTTTTTATTTTGTACTAAGCTAATATCGTGAAAAACTTATTTTCGAAAGAAAAAGTAACAAATTTTGTTAAAAATGCAAATAAAGTTATAAAGTATATTAAATATTGTTATCCTTTTACATTTTGATTAATGTCTATCATTTTACACTCGTAATATATATACATATATACACATACATACTAAAGCTAGCAAACTTTTTAATAGTCTTTTTTGTTATAGGTATTGGTGTGCATCAAAAGTATGGAAGGACAAATGGATTGCATCTGAAATCTCGGTTTGATTAAACCAGTTTTCATAAAATCGCGTTTTCATAAAATCGCGTTTCAGAAAATCGTGTTTTCAGAAAATCGCGTTTTCAGAAAATTGCGTTTCAGAAAATCGTGTTTTCAGAAAATCGCGTTTTCAGAAAATCGCGTTTCAGAAAATCTTTTTTTAAAAAATTCTGATTTTAGAAAATCAATTATTTTTATATTCTGGAGAAGGCTCATATTCTGATTTGGTATCCAAATCGAAATTCTTAAAGACGAGATTTCTAAAAACAAGATTTTCCAAATGAAATTTTTTTAAATATTTAATTTTTTATTTTTGGATTGCATCTCTCGGTTTGATTAATCGAGTTTTCATAAAATCGCGTTTTCATAAAATCGCGTTTCAGAAAATCTTTTTTTAAAAAATTCTGGTTTTAGAAAATCAATTATTTTTATATTCTGTAGAAGGCCCATATTCTGATTTGGTATCCAAATCGAAATTCTTAAAAACGAAATTTCTAAAAGCAAGATTTACCAAACCGATATTAAGGAACGCTCCTGAGACAAATATTGAAATACACATCAATCGAAGGTTTTCTTAAATAATTTTTTCCGAAATATTTCATTTTCTTTCAGAATACTTAAACACGCGTTTTTTTAAATAGGTCCTAGTTCTTTAAAATTTTAGTTTATAAGTCCGTTTAATTAAACTTTGTCAATTTCTCAATGCCCACTCTTTAAATTAAAAATTTTAATTTAAATTTCTATTTTCCATTGCAACATCAAACTGAATAATTTCCATATTCCAAAAAATTTTCAGGATCAATTTAAATATAAAATATCCTTGAAAATAACCAAATACATTTTGGTCAATAAAAGAAGAATCCGGTTTCTTTAAAGTACAAAATGCATTTCATTTTAATCTAATTTATTATGAATTAATTTCACCCGTCCCATTATATATTGCACTTCCTATACAAAACTACAAAACTGTATGCAAACTTTAAGATATCAGACTTATTTATATTCAGATTTTTTTATTTGCATGCACACTTCTTATCACATTTTTTAGTCAATATTTTACACAACATAAAATATTGACTTAAAATTGTCCTTAAAAATGGAACATAAGCACATAATATTTCTAGAATCACAAAATTACATTTTTTTTAAACAACAATTTTATATTAGAAAAAAAAATGGTGGGGATTGCTGAAGCAATAAAATATTTACCAAAAAACCACAAAACAAAATTTTATAATAAATCTATTCTAATTTTATTATATGTTTATATTGAAGATAAGGAAAATTTGTTTCGAAAGAAAGTAAGAAATTCTTAAACTATAAAATTTGATTTGTGGATTGCTTGTGCTTGTGCTGCTTTTTATTGTGTTTTGTGAGGAAAACTTTTTTTTTTAAAGTTTGACATTTTTAAAAGTTAAAAACTGTGGTCGCAAGTGGTAAAATTTTAAGTGGTAGAAAATTAAAGAGTTAAACTGAATAGTTATAAAGTGAAAAATGTCCTTTCTTTAATGGCAGGAATTCTTTACCTAATGACATATTAAAATTGAAAAATTGTATATAAATTTTTTGAAATTTAAAAGTTTAATACAAGAGTGAATGTACAGAGTGTTACGAAAATATATAAAAATATTATTCAAAATAAAATGTAACAGTTTAAATATGTCAATAAGTGCCGGTTTTGAGCTTTCATTAGAGATTAAATGGAGAAAGCATAAAAACGTTTTAATAAATTTACAGCAAGTAACGGATATACCGTTATATTTCTTGTTTGGTGCTATGATATTACAAGCACAGAAAGGTGCGAAAGTTGCTAGAAACTATCATTTTAAATTAAAAAGTAGAGATAGTTTATATTTTAAATTTTAGCCTATGACTAACAATTTCTTGGTTTTTATTTTAATTTAGTTGTATTATATTGCATACTTTTAGGCGTAATCGCACTACAGAATAATAAATAAGTGTTAAAATCTTTAAAATGCTTAAATTTCTGAGTTTTTTGAATTCTTTTTATAATTTAAAGGTTTTGAAACTTTAAAACATGATTTTGGAAAATCTATTTTGCCGAAGTGTTGTTTCTCTTTAAATTTAATCTTAGATATCTTGAGAGATAAAGCCTCGGGATGTTATTCTAAATTTAATTAGATTAAAAACCGCAGACTCCTACATCTTATACTTTTACATAAATGCAAGGTTATAAATTACAAGAAATTTTTTAATACAATACAAAGCTATAAGAAATAAGACTCTTGGCTGTTATTACTTATTAAATGAGATGCCTCGGGGCTTTAATTTTTAAAAAGACGAAAGTTAAATTGCAAGAGAAATTACATCTTTTCACAAATAAAAAAGTGAATTACTTATGAAAAATAAGACACTGAGGTGCCACTCTCATGGAAAAATTGCCAAAGTTTTTATTTCGTTGGGCCTTTTTTCACAGTTTCTAAATTACCCGATTAACTACTTTTTAATCCCTATACCTCAATAGCAAGACACACAAATCTAATCTTCTAAATTCTGTATAATATGATCAGAAATAGCAATCAAAATGTTTCCTATCAAAGTTTTCTTTTCTTAAAGAAATTTAATAAAACTTAATGTACTGTTATATTAGTTCAGCAATACTATCTATACATTTTACCTGTACGTGTCTTTATTATATAAAAATATTGTAAAATCATTTTTTTAAGATTCTTTTAAACGATTATAGCAAAATTTTATGGAAAATTTCTTTAAACATAAGAGTTATCGATATTTAGACAGGTGGACGTGATCTTTATTCATCTTAAAAACTTTAAAAAGTTAAATATTTTGTTTAAATTTTTTTTTTTTTTTTTTTTTCTGATATTTTTCTTTTGAAAACTTACTTTTTTAATTGAAGAGTGCAAGATATTTAAAATCAATTGAAAAGTTTAATAAAAAACTTATATTTTAATATTCTTCATTGTACTTAATTAAAAACGAGATGTTGACTTAGAACTTTATTCTTAAAAAAAAAAAAAACAATCAGAAAAAAATTAATTTAATTATTATCAAAGGTGCCATACTATGAACAACATAATTTAAAACTATTTGAAAGATTCATGTATTCCTGTATATTTACAATTTATTATATTATATAATCATAATATAAAATTATACAATATTTTTTGAAAAACTTTTTGATTCCAAAAATTTTTAGTTTTAAGTTTTACTAAAATTTTTACTTTTAAATTTTCATTTTATGACAAGATTTTAAAATATAATATATCTACAGATATTATATGTAGGTTAATTAATACATATACTAAAATATATATATATGTATGAGGTATTAAATATTAAAAAATGGAATATTGTCGGTTTACTTTAAACCTTTTAAGTTTAGAATTTAAAATTCCCTCACTAATAATCCAGTAAATTTTTATAATAATGTAAAAAACTATCAGCTTTCTGGAAAATTGAATTTAAGCTTACGAATGTTTGATCTTTTGATAGTTAAATCAAGAAGTTGCTGCAATAAACAAGCCCATTGCATTCAGATAACGCTATACAACTTAGTCGACCTTCTTTAATTTTTATTTCCTTTTCCAGAGAGCGTATCAAAATCTCGCCAATCAAAATCTCATGCTTTTATAAATCTCGCGTTTTATAATCTCGCGTGTCAAGATCTCGTGTTAATTCTGTAAAAGGCTTATAATTCGAATTTTGTACCCAATCATCTTGCCACTCCTTTAAGTATAGTATAAGGCATTCAACAAGTTTATTTAGACTAAGCTTCGGTTTACTTAATCGGTATATTTAGAGAGTGTCACATAATCTCGATTTAGTAAATCCTTCTTTTAGATCTTGTTTCTAGAAAATTTCACGTTTTTTTTTAAATCGTGTATTAGAGAATCTCGATTTTAGAAAATCACATTTTTAATTGAAAATCTAGTTTTTTCTAAATATGTTGTTTTTAAGGATTTGGATTGAATACAAAATCAGAATTATAAGCCTCTTACGGAATATAAAAAAAAAGATTTTCTGAAACGAAAGCTTTTAAAAACTGGATTTACTAAACAGATATTTTGACCTAACCCTTTTTATTTAATAAGCCATTGATTACTCGGCTATGGCTATTGTTCAAGATTTGTTATACGAAAATGTTACTGTTGTGCGTCATCTATTGTCTTACACAAAAGTTATTATATTATATATATATATATATTTTAATAAAATCGTATTATTTATAATTACAATAAAAGCTGTTCCGATATAATTATAAAATATTTACGATATATTATTATTAGATATGATATGATCAGAGTTTAAATCTGCGTTCTACCACATGAAAGGTTCAAACCTTTACCACTATACCATTATATCGTTAATAGATAACTATAAATGGTTCTGATTGAAAGAACAATAAACAATTAAGGTCAGCATTCATAGTTTTCATAACAAAACAAGGAGAAGCGAAATAAGATTGTCCTCATGCTTGGAATATTAAGATGGTAAAGAATTACAGCTATGGAAAGTTTCTTCGTGAGAGTCATTTACTACCTAACGATTTCCCTAAAATTCGGAATTCAAATGTTTTAAATATATAATATAAAATTTAAGAATATTATTTACATCTCCCTTCCTTATATACCGATTAATTAGCTTATTTAGTCCTCAATTCTCAATCCTTATTTCATAGACTTGCTCTTCCAATTCTATATACCAAACCAAAGTATACAGCATTGGAAAAATAAAGTGCTACAATTTTGTTTTCAAAAGATTTTGATTAATTCAAGTCAAACAGTTACATTAGGAACCACGTACAGTTGCTCTGGGTGATTTTTAACGAATTCCACCTTCGAAAAAACATTATAATTCCCTGTTTTCTGTAGACATTAAAATTTTTACAACATCAGGCACTAATGCGAAACCATGTTATATAAGTGCTGCGAGCCCATGTTATATTAAAAAATTTATTTGTAATTTTTGTACTAAAATAACTTTTATTAGTATTGCAACTAATAAAACTGATTTTATATAAAATGTTTAACCTGACCATGATTTTACGAGATCATATTTAAAAAAATTTATTCATGAAAATTTCTTTAATGACCAATAAAATAAAAAAAAAACAATTAAACAAATACCCTTAAAAGATAATTTAAAAGAACTTTTATAACATTCAATATAATATTAAATAAATTTACAATCCTTTTTCAAAACGTTCCTTAAACATTTTAAGGCTTTTCTTCTCAAATTAAAAATTCAAACCCCAATTTAATTCTATTACCGGAAGTCTATAACAAAAAAAAACTCTAAAACTTTTTAATATTTAAATTGAATCTCATTAAATATTAGGTATATTACATCTTAAATTTTACAAAATTTTAATTTATACATAATATAATATAGTATATAATGTATATATAGGAAGGGGTTATTAATCCTTAAAATCAAAACAAAAAAAAAAAACAAACTGTTCCTATATAATATAATTATAGTATCCAGTCCGGTATATGACAGGTAGAATATATAATAAATTTTACAGAGTCAGTCAACTTGAAAGTTTATGATTATATTTTACTCAATAACTTTAGTCAATAATTTAATTTCCTTGAAAATTTTTTTTAAAATGTACAGGGTGTTGTAAGAGAAATTTTGATATTAAAACGAATATTATACTGTTAGGTTTGTATTAAACTTTGAATTCTCAGATTTGAATAATAAAGTTTAGAAAGTTAAATTTAAAACCAGAGTATTTAAAGCACAAGTACGATTTCCAATACCATTACCCAATAATCATTAGTTTGTCAAGTACCAGTATTAATTTAATTTCGATTCTTACAAAATTTTAAGTATATGTAAAAATATGAAGTATAAATACTTGTAATTCCCATAAAGTAATTATCTTTTAAGTTTAAATACATTTGTAATTATTTTTTGATACTTATATTTTTTTAAATTATTAAGTATCAGTTTTAAGAATACAATTATTTTGCAAGTATTCAAGTATTTATTAAATATTTTGATTCATAAACTCTAATACAAATGTAATTGAAAATAATTTTAATTTTAATTCACATCCATCTTATATAGTATTGGACTTTATGAATCAAAATATTTGCAAAATATTTGAATACTTGAAAACTAATTGATAACTTAATACTTAAGTATATCTTGTTACTTAATTACTCGAAAGTTTTTTTTTTTTTTTACGAGGGAATGGAACGCTCGAAAGCCACCCATTGAAACTTTGCGGTATTTCGTTGGGTAGTGTGCGATTTTAACGCACCAAAACCACACCCTTTTTGAACCAAACTTTAGGAAGGAACCTGTGATACAAATGTACAGTTTGGTTACAGGGATGGGATATGAAAGGATTTTAGGATTGTCGGAGGATATTTGGGAATTTTGGATTATGGTGGATGGGGAAAATTTGGAGGGATAAAGTGCTTGAGTACTTAAAAAAATATTACAGAAGTAATTACATAAGTAATTGAATTCAAAATTTAATTACTTTCTGGGAATTATATGTATTTTTACTTAATGCACAGTTCCGAAACTATTGAATCCATAATAAATACTACCCTATTCTAAAGTTTGGTCTCTACATTATAATTTATAGGGTGATGTAAGTAGAAGGATCAAATTTATGAATCACCCTATATATAAAACTTACTATTAAATGATAAGTACATAATTTCATTTAAGGACGAAGTGATAACTAACTGCGAATTTTCACAAATTAAAAAAAGAAACACCCTGTACTTAAATAAAACTTTAATTGTTCTAAAATAAAATAATTTTAACCTTTTTTTTATTTTCTAAAAAAAGCTAAAAATAATTTCCTACTAAACATAAAAAACACATTAGATAATAAAAGTATCAACAAACTAAAACTAAAAAAAAAACTGGAGGACATTAATTTCAAGGATATTAACTTTGATTATGTAAAAAATACATAAAAAAAAAATTTAAAATTTAAAGTCCTTCTAACTTAACTTGGAATGAACAAATAAATTTAATTTTCGTCCAGTTAATATCTAAAAAGCCGTGAAATATTCACTTTAAAAGTTAATGTTTTCATATTAGAGTCTCCTTTATACATTTTTGTCTTTTCTTTAGGTTTACCTCATTTCCATAAGCTGTCAAAAGTATTATCCTTTTTTTTTTCATCATATGAAATTTTTTATCCCATTTCCATTGGGATTATCATATGGTAAGTTCATTTTGACCGTCTGTTTTGAATGAATTCAATAAAATTGGCTAAATGTGTTTTTTTTTAAATGTAAATATACTAATTAATATGTTATGTACGTTTGTGTATGTTAAGAGTTTTAGAAGAACTTCCTCAAAGTTTACTACTTTATCCAACATAATTTATAATTTATAATAATCGTTCAAAAAACATCCTGTAATAAAACGAATCGTCCCATCCAAATGCTACATTTTTATTTAAGATCCATTTTTTTTATTTTAAAATCTGACCGATAGCTCAATGATAAAGTGGCGGCTTTTCAATCGAAAAGTCCCGGGTTCAAACCCTAGTCGGATTATATTACAATAATTTAATAAAAAGGACCAAATAAAATTGGCTTTATAAAGATGTGGGATTGTAAAATATTGTGGTGCTGTTAAAGTTCAATCCTAGTCTTATAAATATGGAACAGCTGTAAGTCTGCATAACTTCCGATATTTTTCGTAAAACTTATGATTCTGAAATCTTTCATAATTTTCTAAATTAAATATTTAAACAGACGCCGTAATGTTAATTCTAAAAGTAAAATGATAAACTTAATTTATTTTAATTAAAATGTTTATTAAAAAAAGTGCCGCCCAACTCTCGAAATTCGAGCGAATACCGCGCTCAAATAATTATTTATATTTATAAAAATATAATTAAGCCGCAACCGGCAATTTTTCAACCGAATAAACCGGTTAATTTATATGATGATAATATACCTAATATAATATAGATTACTTGTCTTTGTAGCATTTGCAAAATGCATTTAAACCAGCTTTTTACCAGACCTTTTTTATAAAATTACCTTTAAAATTTTTATGTAAATTTCTTTTTTTTATCATCATTATACATATACATGATAATAAAAAATATTTTTTTTTATTTGTTAGAAGGACCTCATCACCCGCCATTATACAAATGCTTTCATCCGTTATATCATAGTTGAGGTAATCAGTAGACAGACAATAATATTTAGTTGTCTTTTGTTAAAAAGTTATCTATTATATAATAAAAATCATTATGCAGTTAATTTATTGTCCCCATTAATATTTAATATATGTATTATTAACTAAATAAATAGGGAAATACAATCTAGACTTAGGATATTAAAAATTTTAAAGAATTTGTTTTAGAATTTTTAGTGGATATTGAATTTATTTATTATATTAATATCATCTCTATGTGATACCACGATTTTCTAATCCTGTAGAGATTTCATTACTTAGAACATAGGATATACTACATCAAAAAATACCATTTTGTCTTTGAATATTATAAATTCTATTAGCTACAGCCACTGAAAAATCTCAACACAACTTTTATTTTATTTTATAAAAAACAAATTGATTAAATTAAAATTACAAGCAATCTTGCAGCTTCTTCAAAATATTCAGTACTCTTCTTTGTTAATTCCTTTTGACCACAAATAAATAAGCGTAGCCGACTACATAAATTTAGTTTTCAATTCTGATTTCAATTTTCTTTTAGTTTAATCAATTTTGATGTCCTTTTAGTCCTTTTGCTTACAAGCAAAATAGCCTACCAATAATTGTATTCTAGTCTATAGATCTATCTAAGTCGATTCTCTGAAATATATTCGTCTAAAAAACTAAGTATTGGTCTTCCAATTTCTAGTTTTATTCGGCGAGAATTTGCGTTTGTCCACCAACAAACTATAGATGATAGATTTTTTCACTTTCATTCCAAAGGATCTGGTTTGAATCCCGGAAAAAATAAAATCAAAAATTATCTACTTTTCAACTCTAATGGGAGCAGATTCTCAATTGGGTTCAATATAATAACTGTATTTTTTAATAATAAATACATTAATTTACAATATAAACATACATAATTTAATTGAATAATAAAACTCGCAGATACATAAGTACCTTAAAATTCAAGTAAAAAAATATTAAAAAATAAACCAAATTGAATGGAATAGTATCTATTGAAAATCGAAGATGATTCTACATATTAAAACACAGCCCTATATTCCAAGCAAAATGTACATAGAAACGGCTTATTAACCCTAACAGTTAAACAGTTATCACTTATGTTCATACCAAACCACAATAAAAAAAGATTTAATCTCAAAATCAAATGCAAATTATCAGTTATTTCACCCTGCTTACATAATAATATAATCATTAAAAAAATCTAATAAATATTACATATAAGTATCTATAGATAAACAAATAAAAACTTGATTTTCTCGTTCAAAGACCTGTATGATTTTCCATTTTCCTTTTTTTTTGCTTTTTTTACATTTTAGCATGAAACAAAAAAAAATAAAAAAAATTAAAAAATAAAAAAACAAAAAAATGAATAAAAAGTATAATTCTTAGAAAAAAAAAAAATTAACCAGAGCGAAAAAATGGTCAAAGTACCATAGCTAAGTTTGTTACATTTATTTGTATTCAATGGTACTTACAGCTATATATAATAAGTATATTATAGCACACATGGGTATACATATACATTTAACCATTGTCGGTCGTTATATACTAATGTTTTGCATTAAAAATGGTATTCCTCCATTTATTAATATAAATGAAGTTTCAGACAGTTATCATATTACATATATATGTAACATTTTTATAAAGTTATAGAAGGATACTTGAAAGCTCTCATCAAGTGTAGAAATTGAAATAAAAAAATTATATTAAAAAAATTCATTTTTTTTTTAACAGTAAATTGCAAATAAAACCTATGATAAAAAAAACGAGTTGTTAATTATATAGCAAAAAAAAACCAGCGAACTGTGAAAAGTCCTAGACTAAAAAGTCCTTCCTGGATTTATGACTCAGAAAATTAGTCAAATCTCCTCGATCAGATTATTACACTGATTAGTGGGTCAAAAGTCCCCTAAAAATGGAAAAATCCCATTATATTTTCAAACAATCTGACCGACAGCTCACTGGTTAAAGTGACGGCTTTTTAATCGAATAGTCTCGGGTTCAAATCTTGGTCGGATCATATCTAATAAAAAAGTATAGTGTATAATAGCTTAATAAGATGTCCAAATGCCAAATAAGCAAAGGACTATTAAAATATCAGGCAATATTTACTATTGTATAGTACAACAAATAAATAAATAAATAAATAATTTTCAAACAATATTATCCTTAAAGAAATAGAATCGAATCTTAAAGAAATAGAATCGAATTTTAGTTCTGAACTTTATAATTTAAGACTGATATTAAAATATATGTAGGTATATATAAAATTATAGATAAAAGAATTAGCAAATACAAATAAAAAAAAAATTATTTATCCATGCGATATTTTATTTTACAAAGCATATTAAAGTCAGGTTAGAAATTCAATATTGTGTGAATTCAAAATTCGAATTTTTTGGAAAATCTCGCTTTTTATTGAAAAATCTTGCTTTTTAAGAAAATCCCTTTTTTGATTGAAAACCAAATTTTTAAGGATTTTTGAGGTGGATACAAAATCAGAATTATCAGCTTTTTTTAGAATATAAAAAAAAATTATTTTCTAAAAACAAGATTTTTCAATAAAAAGCGAGATTTTACAAAACGAAATTTTCTAAAAACGAAATTTAAAAAATTCGAATTTTGCATTCACACAATATTGAATTTCTAACCTACTTTAATATTTTTTGTAAAATAAAATATCGCATGGATAAATAATTTTTTTTTTATTTGTATTTGCTAATTCTTTTATCTATAATTTTATATATACCTACATATATTTTAATACCAGTCTTAAATTATAAAGTTCAAAACTAAAATTCGATTCTATTTCTTTAAGACCTAATAATATTGTTTGAAAATTATTTATTTATTTTTTTATTTGTTGTTTAACAAGAATTTGTAAAACAAGATTTTCTTAAACGAGATTTCGGTCACAACCCATTTTAAATATTTCAGTTTTTGAAACCCTAAATCTCCGGGGGACTTTTGGCCCAAACATCGTGAGTCATAATTCCTGACGACTATTCAATTTTTTCCGCGTCATAACTTTGGGAACTTTTGCCTTCGGGGCTTTTTTCATCTCGCCAACAAAAAACTCCACACATAAAAAATGAAAAGTTTTTACAAAATAGAAAGAGATGGAAAGTATTTTAGCATTTAAAAAAAAATTTAACTTAGAGCGAAAAAACACAACAACAAATAAAGGTAATTTAGAATTTCAGTGGATATAAAAAATGTATTAAAAAAAAAAAAATTTAAAGTTCAATGGCTGAAAGATCACCACGATTACATTTACAGTAGTAGCCAACTTGGGTTTTTTTTTGTTTGGACACAGAGTAACCAATGCTTTTAATATAATAGAAGATAAAGTACGTTTTTGTTTTTATTTTAATGCACTTCTTCTTTGATGAAAAATTTTTCTTTTAATGCTTTTCGTCTATACTTATATAATATGCATATTGTGAATTGCGATTGTGAATTGTTATAGTGAATCTGAATAATACAAAATCTTTCTTCTTTTCTCTTTACATTTTTTTGTAAACTGCATGCATTTCTAAAGTTCTTATAAAATTAAAAAAAAAACGGGATCATATGAAATTTTTACATATATTTTGTCTCTTTCTTTTTTTATCTTTACATCTTTCTAGATAAAAAAAAAAAAATTGATTTAATATTAAATGACTTTGTTTTTGTATAAAAACTTATATCTTAATGTGGTTAAAGTAGAAAATGGAGGAGGTTATTGACCAATATTATAGTAAGTAGGTATTATTATTTGGATAATCATTAGATAGAAGGAAAACTCAATTTTTGAAAACTCAGTTTGTGAATCAATGTATCGAATGAGTAAAATCTAATTAAGAATTTATTATTTTATTTTGAAATTCTATTACATTTTTACTCTATATTTGCTATATTGCAGATCGATTAAAAATTGATTTAAAAATAAAAAAAAATAATGAAAAAATATAATTTTGATATTTCATTAGAACATGCATTAAAGTTTGCAGCTATTCTTTTTGCTATCTTTTAATAGGAAATTGCAGATGATTGCAAAATAAATTTCAAAAAAAAAAGTATAAATTTTTTATAAAATGTACTAAAAGAGTTTTGTAATTTCAAAAAAAAATTGGATAATTATTTACGTAAGCACAAAATTTCATTAAGAGTTTTTTTTCAGTTTTTTTTCAAATACATTATATAATTTTCTTTTTGATATAGATGGAAATATTAATATTTTATGTGTGATTATATAGGTGCAGAGTCATAAGTTCTTTAGGGACTTGTCCCTTGACAAGTGGGTGATAAGTTCCTTTTGAAACTTATTAAGTGAGTTATAACTTTTTACTAATTTTTAATGGCACTTAAAACATCATATAACTAAAATTATGTGACTGAGCGTATACATATACTTATATATTTAAGTCGATATATTGCCTAATAATATTAACCCTTGGCTATTTGACATTTGAACTTCTTATTAAATTATTTTGATGCGGGAGTTATGTCTTACCTTTCTGAGTCAAAACTCTAAGCGTTAGAAGTCCTTAAGGGACTTATGTTTCACTAATTGAGAATTGAGAAAAATCCCTAAGGGAATTATGACCCTGGTAATTATGACCATGCACCAATTATAAAATAGTAGTTAAAAAATAGAATATTGACCTAAAAATATAATAAATACATCAAAAATTAAATAATTAAAAATATTGCTTTTAAATGCAATAGTTTTACTTATGGCCTATTATTTCCGGTCATTGAATATTAAAATATATAACCTTCTTTACTACTTTTATTGATGTCATGTTAAAAACTTTCGAAAATTAATAACAAATTTAGATATTCTTACTTTGATTGCAATGTTTTTTAAAGTATATAAAGATTCTATATAATTTAATTTGTTTTGAAACGTTTTGGTTTTTATTAAAAGCAATTTAAAACTTTTACTTTAACAAAATTCATTTGATAGTTTCTTTACTACATATTGCAGCAGATGGACAGCATTTTACAATTGTTTTATAGAAATACTGCAATTTGTTACAATTTACTGCATTTAGTAATTTTCTTAATTTGTATTATTATTTTATTAATATATTTGTCTAGGATGAGGTGTAACAAACGCATTCAATTAAATGTGTTTTGTTGGATGTGTTCAATTATAAATTCTCCTAAAAATATGCAAAAAAATTTGTCTAGGATGAGGTGTAACAAACGCATTCAATTAAATGTGTTTTGTTGGATGTGTTCAATTATAAAGTCTCCTAAAAATATGCAAAAAAATTATCAAAATTATTTTGATGGAAAAATTTTTTGAACAAAAAAAAAATAAAAATTCTGTGGAACACGAATGAAAGAAATTTATGTAGATTGCATAATCCTACCCACATTGCATACTTTTAGGATGTGTTTTATTTTCTCATAATCAATATAAAAAATTAAATCAAAATCTGTAGGTAATAAATTTTAATTATTTTATTGACCTTTCTATTAATTTTATTTTTATTTTAAATTTTCTTAAATATCCATTTTTTTTTCTAAAAAATTTATAAAATTTTATTGATTTAAAGTTTCTTTTTGAAAATCCTTTTGGAAATTTTTAATTTTTTTTTTTTTCCAACTTTCCTAGAAAAACTGTATTGGTACCACCTGGCTTTATTGTAAATATTTTGAAAGTTATGATCTAAACTTTATTTATATTTTCATTCATTTATTCATTCAGATAATTTTTTAAGCATCTAAATTTTCCACCACCATTTTTCCAATAAAACGTATATTTCTTTTGATTATTGGATATTATAAATTTGAACTTTCATTTATTATTTAGTTATTTTTAGAAAATTCAACATTTCCTTTAATTGTGTCTATTTAGTACAAGTGGAATTTGGGTTTTATACAATTCGACCACACCATAAAGTAGGGCGCTTCCCACCCCTTAAAGCTAAAGTTATTTTATTTAAAACATTAAACTTCTTAATTAAACAACTTCGACATTAGATATGAGTATTATTATTATTATTATTATTATTTATTATTATTATTATTATTATTATTATTATTATTATTATTAATATATTTGTCTAGAATGAGGTGTAACAAACGCATTCAATTAAATGTGTTTTGTTGGATGTGTTCAATTATAAAAAAATAAAATATTGACGTTTTTGTTGGATGTGTTTTATTTTAGAAAATAAAATATCATAAAATTATCATAAGCAGGCCAAAAAATATTTTATTTATTTTTAATAAAAAAAAAAAATTTTTTTTTGAAATAAAATTTACTTATTAGTTTATGAAAAATTTCATTTCAGTTTTAAAAATCACAGAAGATTTTCTGAAATTTTAAATATATAGTAAGACATTTTGTCAATAAAAATTAAGAAGACAATGCTTCACAGGAACATTTGTGTAGTTGGTCTTAATAATTTTCAGTAAATATCTGAAATAAGGGCGAAAGCCCAATGTATGCTTTGATGCATTGCTTGGTTTGCTTAAGCAAATAAACCAAGAAATGTATTAAAGTAATTTCAAAGTTTCCCCTCATCTCGCTCTCAACTCTACCTCATCTATCTCTCATCCCTTCCTTCATAACTTTTTAATTATTTATCTATTTAAAAGTTAAAATGGAAAAAAATTATGTAACAACTGACGGTTGGGAAAGTGGGTTCAGGTATACAATACCTCTGAGTTCAATGCACCATAAAAACCAGACAAAATAGATTTTAAACTTAGTTAGGGTTAGGTATATTAAAAAAATTTCAAATAAAATTTATAATTTGCATTTGATAATGCAAAACTCAATTCAAAAATCAACATTTATTTAATACAATTTCACGTACATATAAATAGATACATTATTTAGCATGTTGAATAAGTACATTATAGAACGGTTAGCCTTCAAACAAGTATTTTGATTTGAATCTAAACAAAGGAAACAATATAGAATGTATAACAACATTTTTTAAAAATGTATATACAAAACATTAATAGTTGGAGAAATAAATCATTATTGAAACAAAATAAATCTATTTCACATCTCTTATTAACACAAATTTATCGAACTTAATTTTAAAAAGTACGTAATTGAATAAAAAAAAAATATTAATTGAAATTAAAAAAACATTTCACCAAGAAGGGATTTGAACTAACAGCCCCAAAATTTTATCAAATTCAAAACATAAAAAAGGTAGACTAAATAAATTATTCATCTTCAAATTTTTAGATACAACAACATATAAGTTTTTGTTTTTTTTGTACATAACTAGAATTGAAGCATAGTCTGTATTACGTAGAATGCAACGGTTACCATTTTATTTAAGAAAATGGTATTGATATATAATATATATTTATGTAATATATGTAATTAAATTAGAAATAGTTCTTAATTAGAAAAAGTTCTTCTTTCAACTGACCTTCCGTCATTCTGTGACGGGCCAACAGCTAGTACTAAAATAAAAACCAAAATCTCGAAAGTTATTTTATTTTCGAAAATCTTAATTGTCAAATTTCTTATTTTATATTTCAAATTTGACAGTTGCGATTTATAGACATTGTTCTTTGTATTGTTTAGTTGTCATAATAAAGTTTTTTGATTCGACGATTTATATTCCTTTTTTAGCATTTAAAAGAAGAATTAATGTTATAATAATTTATTAATTTTTTAATTTTAATTTAAATCACATTAAAAATATTGTACTAATAATTATTTAAATTAGTAAAACTTTATATTTTTAAACAATTTACTCTGATATTCATAATAAATTTAAAATTGGTTCATATTTTTTATTTAATTTATTTTTAATTTTTTTAATAGAATAGATAAAAAATTAGGTACTGAATTGAACCATTTTGTCCTTTAAAAAGTGAATTTAATACAAAACAAAAAAACTACTACAAACAAGCACTATCTACTGCATTTTCAACAACTGATCAGTTTAAAAGTTAAAAATAAAACGACAGCGCTGCATCGCTTTAAAAAGCAATTCTTATCAAAATATGACAGTTGATTTATATGATAAAGCAACAACAAAACAACCGTTGAGAAAAATTTCATACAAAAATTGATATAACACTGTCATACAAAATTTAATGGAATAAATGTCAAATTAATTGGTTTAATATTTTCGAATGAAAAGCTAATAGAACTGAAAAACTTAAATTTAACGAATTATTATTCTAAAAAAAACCTGTTTTACGAACAACTTAATCAAAATACAATCGGGGGGTACTTACCCTAAAACCACATAATATGAGAAAACTCACTAAAAACAAAATTTATTTGAATACGAATTAATCAACCAGAAAAAAAACTGCTGAATTATTTTATCAAATAACTACCAAAAATAAATTTATCACATAATAAAATAAATTAAAAAGAAAAATCCCAAAAAAAAAAACCAAAATGATCAGATGTCAATACATAACCATTTTAACAATCTGGATAAGATTGAAATGCAAATCAAAATTAACAAAATTTCCAAAATGGATTAAAAAAACTACAAAAAAAAAATAAAACATTTTACACAAATTTTTAATCCTGAAAAAAAAACGAAATGGTCTTAAAAATTTGTTAATAAATTTTAATTTACATATTATTCGCATAAAAAAATAACATAAAAATATAAAAAATCCAGGAAAAGTGTAGTAGAGTAGGCTGTGTTAACTCTGGGATACCCATATGCCCGTAATATAGACATTATATCATCCGATTAATTACTTTTGATAAAATTTTAAATATACAACTTATTACAATGTCAGTTATGTACAAAAGAAAATATAAGTTGAAAGGCAACTCCTCGAAGATCTTCCACTACACCAATTATATTTTATTCAGACGTTGGCTATTAAAATTAACTATAGTTGACAAAATTTCAGATATCCAGCTTTATTAGGTATAGAGTATTGCTCATATAAAAGAAGAAGTTGCATGACAGCTGCTAAAACAAACACTATCGTGCGAACGGACGGACGAACAGACGGAAGGGCATACATAGCTAAACTTATTTTTCGATTTTAAACCGATCTATATCTTTGAGTCTATATCTACCCCTCCACTTCTCTGTTATTCATTCTTATCCGATCCATACCTTTGAGTCTTTATCTACCCCTTTATCTGCGTTCCAAATGTAATTGCAAATTTAGTATACCCCTTTGATCTAGAGTCATACGGGTATAATAATATATATTTATATATATACTCGTATATGCATAAGAATTTAAATTTATTTAATTTTCCCAAAAAAAAAAAATATTGTTAAAAAATTCATAAAAAAATATCGAAATTGGAAACATAAAAAATTAAAGGAAAATTGGAAAATTAAAAAAAAAAAAAAATTTAAACCAAATTCTGATATTAAAATGTCGCATCATCTAAAAAATATTTTCAAAACAATAAAAATGTGGGAAAATGCATGTTAATATGTAAAATAAAATATTTTATTGTAATAAACGTACATATATAGTAATCAGTGGAATATATATATATATATATATATATATATATATATATATATATAGGTTAAACGAATATATAAAAATTAAAGTTTTATACATGTATGAAGTAAGATATTTAACAATGTGTCGCGTAACTTTTTTTTACGTACCAGCTGTGAAGCTGTTTGGCTTATTAACTTGTATTTACCATAGATACATGTTGAAACAGGTTTATATTCTTATTATTAATAGTTATACATGATATTGTTAAATAATATATGCGTATTGTAATAATTTTATATTCGAATTATAGAGTATTTCTGTATCTGTGAGTTATATTATTCAATCAAATTATTTGTTTATAAAAATTTTATACTTCTCGTAAAACATTAAATTGTAGACTTTATTCTTCTATTTTTAAATAAAATTTTTAAGATCTATTTTTTTAAATTCGTAGTTATGGTGTTGCACTTCAGTTGAAGTATTACGCGATAACTCCTTTTATTCTCCTAAGTCTGCGTAATTCGGAGAATTTTTAAATCCTTTATGTATTTTGAGACTCACAAAAGGGTACTTAAACCCAGTGTTATTTTATGATTCTGTAAAGGTATGTAACTTTTCTATAGTATTTTCTATAAACAGAATCTAGGTTACTGTTGATTTACTGATGCTTAGTTCAATTTACTGGGTACTTGTTTCAGGTTATATTTTGCCCGATTTTTTGACATATGATAAAATATTTTAACCGAAGCAAATTGTTTCATTTTAATTTTGTAAATTGCAAAACATTTACACTTCTACACATACAACAAAAAAACAAAAAAAAATATATAATAATTTATATCATATTTTGGAATTTGCATATTTATTGAACCAGATACACGATTGTATTGCGTTGGTGGTATTATATAATAAAATAAATTCAATAATAGTCAATAAAAAAAAAAAACCATGCGTTTTATTTTGTCTTTTATTTCTTCCATTTTGTGTGTTTTTTTTTTCCTGGAATAATAATCGTTATACATATATAAAATAAAATAAAATACATTAAAAAAAATAACAAAATTTTAAAAATATGCTTTGACACATCAATGATTATTTTAAAAATAAAAATTTATATTACTAACATGATGAAAATCGTTTATTTATGATTCATACCGATTTTATTTTAGATAATCGAAAAGTGAAAGCAAGTTAAAGTAAATTTTGTTATATAAATTAAATATAAAGTCAAAAAAGGGAGTGCATATAGTTAATAATCCATAATATACAATTTACACTTATGTATAATGTATCTGTATCGAAAATAATTTTGAGTAAAAACTATATAGTGTTATACTCTTAATTCAAAACACTAAAATGGTAATAAAATTCAATAAGTTAAATTAAAAAAAACGAGGAAGATTATAGTTGCCCTTGTCAACTTTTGGATACCCGTGCATACCCACTATGGTGTATAAAATAAACCGTAATTTACTTCCCTTATAGATTTAACTCATTACCCCATAATTTTGAAGTAAAAAAAAAAAAACAAGTGATGAAAAAAAACCAAGGGTTTTTAAAAAAGCACATTTTCAAAATTATATTGTATTACAAACTGAGTTTAACTTTGGAAATATTTACTTGAAAATAGTTACTGCTTACTTATAAAATTTACTGCTAACAGTAAAGTTTTTATTTTAAAGTTGTTATAGCTCTTCAATGGGGAAGGTTGCCAAGTTTCTCAAGGATCTAACTTCATCTAACTCCCCCCCCCCTTCCGACCCCCCCTTTTTTTAGGTTCTAGGAATTAAATTGTGAATCCCACAAAAAATTGGAATTTTACTTAGAATTATACAATCTAAGCAAAAATGGGTAAAACTGAGAGACACTTTCTTCAATTTAAGGAACCGCTTTTAAATTTAAGAAAAACCTTTAACATATGTTAAAATATAATATTGGGCCTTTAAATTTTGCATATTAATAAAAAAAAAATTGGACAGGTATTCAAGTTACAGGTGCTTAAAAATAGCAAAATTTAAATTTTCGAGCCCTTATAGCTCCTAAACAGGGGGCTCGACAAAAAAATTTTGTTAACCGACTCCTACTAACTTTTAAGGATCTAACTTCTCCCAAAATTTCAAGACCCTATCTAAAACCGTTTAAGAAATATGAGGAACCAAAAATTTTGCAAAAATTGGGTTTTATATAATGCTAAATTTTAGTACCGTATGGCAACCCTATATATTTAATCGACCAATTTTTTTTAAGTCTATAAAAGCAGCTCTCTTATACCGTTTTTCGATTGAAAATAAACCTAACAGAACTCATGTTATATCATTTTAAATATAGGGCTTTTTTGGAATTTGCCGGGGCTGTAGCTTCGTAACCCTTTAAAATTAAGAAAAACCTTTGACACATGTTGAAATATAATTATAGAGTTTTAAATTTTGTATATCACTAAAAAAAAATTTGGACAGGTATTCAAGTTACAGGTGTTTAAAAATAGCTAAATTTCAATTTTCGAGCCCTTACAGCTCCTAAATAGGGGGCTTGACAAAAAAATTTTGTTAACCGACTCCTACTAATTTCTGATTATCTAACTTTTCCCAAAATTTCAAGACCCTAGCTTGAACCGTTCAGAAGATAAGTGTGGTCAAAAATTTTGCAAAAATAGAGTTTTGTGTAATGTTAAATTTTAGTACCGTCTGGTAACCCTAAACATTTGCCTGTAAAAAATTTATAAAGTCTATGAAACCAGCTATCGTTTGCCGTTTTCAGATTGAAAATATATTTAACAGAACTCTTGTTATAGCCATTTAAATATAGAGCTTTTTTCAACTTCGGGGGGCTGTAGCCCCGTAACAGGTGGGGCTACAGAAAAAAATTCTTCTACGAAATTATTTTTTTTGCAAAAACTACCCATGGTTAAAATTTCTTTACTCTATTTCAAACGGTGTAAAAGTTTTTGTAAACATACGGACGGACGGACGGACGGACGGACGGACGGACAGACGGACGGACAGAGTGAAGCTATATAGGCACATTTTTACAAAATTTTTTGAAAATGTGCTAAAAATTAACAAAACAAAAAAAAAAACACAAAACAAAAAACAAAATTTTCATTCATTGTCCCATAATTTTAGCTTAAAAAAAAAAAAAAAAAAAAATTAACAAAAAAAAAAAAAATCACAAAAAAATAAACAAAATTTTCATTCATTGTCCCATAACTTTAGCTTAAAAAAAAAAACAAAAAAAAAAAAAATTGGCCCACCCTAAAAGTCCGATGGTCCGAGTGATGTCCAACTTTGCCAAGTAACTTGCCCTATTAATTTACTTGCCCAATTTTAATTTTAACCTTGTAGCTTCATTAGATTCACATTTATTGAATCGAAAACTTTGTAAGGCAGCCCCCCGAAAATGGGGCCCTAACATTTTGAAACTCCATATAAGTGCTCGATTCATTATATAACTAACCGTATGTAATTTTCAGCCTCGTAGTATAATTAGTTTTGAAGAAATTCATATTGGTGCAAAGAAGTTGTATGGCAGCCCCCCGTAAATGGGGCCCTAATATTTTGAAACTTCATATAAGTGCTCGATTCATTATATAACTAACCGTGTGTAATTTTCATCCGCGTAGTATAATTAGTTTTGAAGAAATTCATATTGGTGCAAGGAAGTTGTATGGCAGCCCCCCGAAAATGGGGCCCTAACATTTTGAAACTTCATATAAGTGCCGGAGTCATTATAAAACTAACCGTGTGTAATTTTCATCCCCGTAGTATAAATAGTTTTGAAGAAATTCATATTGGTGCAAAAAAGTTGTATGGCAGCTCCCCGAAGCCTTGGTCCGATTTTAACCAAAAACAATAGGGAACCTAGAAATTGTCTAAAAATGACTTTGTGTGAATTTCAAGACTCTAGCCCTTTTAGTTTTTGAGTTATCGTGCTGACACACGAACGGACGGACGGACGGACAGACACACAGAGCTAGATCGACTAATTTTTCGATTCTGAGCCGATACGTACCCTTGACACTATATCTAGCTCGTCTAAATCGATGCGTTACAAACGGAGGAGCAAATCTAATATACCCGATGTCATATATGTATGCACGGGTATAAAAAGTGATGAAAAAAACCAAAAAGTTTTCAAAAAAGCACATTCTTCAAAAAAGAACAAAATTATATGTTTTATACTAAGTATTTTATCGAAATATAATGTATAGGAGCTTCATTGTTAACGTTTAATTTATATAAACATTGGTGATTAAGTTACTGCAGTAAATTCTTAATTTTTAAGTCCTAGTAACCTCTCAATGGGGAAGGTTGCCAAATTCTCAAGGATTTAAACTCAAACCAATATTTTTAAATTATAATTTTAACATGTACTCAAATTATAGGTGTTTAAAAATAGCAACATTCCACACAAAAAAAATTGACAAAATGGAGTGACAAATATTTTTGTTAACCGACTCTTACTAATTTCTGAGAATCAAACTTCTCCCAAAATTCCAAGTCCAAGCTTGAACCGATTAGAAGATATGTAGGGCGAAAAATTTTGCTAAAATTGAGTTTTGAATAATGGTAAATTTTAGTACCGTATGGCAACCCTAAACATTTAACTTTTAAAAATTTATAAAATTTATAAAACCAGCTACCTTTTGCCGTTTTCAGGTTGAAAATACACTTAACAGAACTCTCGTTATTACAGTTAAAAATATAAGGCTTTTTGCAAATTTCGGGGCTGTAGCTCTGTAATGGGTGGGGCTACAGAAAAAAAGTTTTTGTATGTAATTATTTATTTGCAATACCTACTCGTGGTTAAAATTCCTTTATTCTATTTCAAATAGTGTAAAAGTTTTTGTAAACATACGAGCGGACGGTCAGAGGGAAACTAAACAAACACATTTTTACAAAATCTTTTGAAAATGTAAAAATTATTGCGCTCAAAATGTTATTAAAAATTTTGGTATTTCGTTGCAACTTGTCATTATCATAAACTAGTTAATAATTTTATTTTATTTTTATTAGAAATATGAACGAAAATCCAGTATTGCATGTACACACTTCTTAAAGTGATTACAGATTTACGTAAAAATTTTGGAAAAATTTTTTGAAATACAATTAATTGTACCAAAATCAATTTAGTAAATGCACGAATAATTGTTTTATGACATGAACATTCAATAACTCATACATAAGTAACTGAAAAATATTAAATTTAATTTAGAAATAAGTGAAACAAATCTGAAGATAATCGCTGTCTGAAGGGGAAAGTTAAATGATTATTTTAAATACTAACAAAATCATCAGATGTTGCACAAGTTTTTTTCAAAGTTTCACTTTCTTCTTGTACCTACAATTGGATGCCAAATTATTAGGCACACTCTTCTAAAGGAAACTATAATGATATACAAACAAGGAATATTATAAATCCTTTAAGCTAAGAATTTAGTCACACTTTTGGTTTTATGGTAAAAAACTGAATCGTGTTAAAATTAATTTTGGTTCTTAAATAAATTTTCATCTAGAATTCCCTTATTTATCTAGAATGGCTCGTGAACAAATGAATGACTCAACTTCAACAATCAATAGAATGAAAGCTCGCATTATTTAATTAGGAGATTCGTGTAACTGAAAAGTTTGGTGAACGCTTAATGTTAACAGCATAAAGGCAGTAAATCGCTACAGTTGCGGCCAACGAACTCTTAAGATGCGGCATAGACAACGGTTTATATACGTCTGCAACTTTTTGGTGATATTGACGGTTACCTTCCATGTTTCACAGCCGTATAGAAATACTGATTTGACGTTTGTTTCAAATATTTTTAACTTTGTACGCAGGGCGATACTATTTGACTGCCATATGTTTGAGAGTGTTCCAAAAGCAGCTATAGCTTTATTTATTCTGCTGTCAACATCAACTTCCGTTCCCCCATTTGATGTCACCATGCTTCCTAAATAAATGAATTGCTCCACTTCTTTAATTTGACTTTCTTCTAGTAGAATTTGCTGATGTGTTGCGTGTTCTGTACGCATGCTTTTAGTCTTAGCTGCGTTATTTCTAGACCAGCTCGTTTACCATATGTGTTCAAATTTTGGCATATTTCGTTCAGACCACTTTTTGTATATGCCATGAAAACTACATCATCGGCATAATCTGATGAAAGTGGCTTAAATATTTTCCTAGTCACCACTAAATGACATACCTCTCATCTACGCCAACGGTTGCGGTTACAATTTTGTCCATTACAACCAAAAATAATATATGCGACAATATACAGCCTTGCCTTACACCTTGCTGCACCTCAAATGAGTCAGTTAACTCCATAAAATGTAAACTATATTTCCCAGGACTATAAAAAAAAACGTCATCAAATCCAACCAAATCCTTTATAAGAATCCTTTTTTTGAACATTAAATAGAAATTGATAAACAGCTGCTCAAAATTCTTCACTCTTATCACTTAAATTTCCCACTTTAATTTTTTAATCTCAATCAGCTATATATGTGTTTCTAATATTTAACCCCAATCTGCTATATATGTCTCTCTAATCTTTAACCCAAATCTGCTATGTATGTATCTCTATCTATGTAATGGATTTATCTGATGAAATCCTAAAAAGAATTCTACAGTATTAAAAAAATTCTATCACGATCAATACCGGTACCCCATAATAATACCAATGTACAACTAACCCAATAACAACAAAATCTGTTAAGTATTTCCTATTGTATAATTCCTTAGACCTCAAAATCTATTTATTACCTTTATTTCGATTTTTTTGCTTTTATTTTCTGATTATTTTATTCGTGTTTTAAAGTTGAAAAAAGTCATTTTCATTCTGAACATGTACTGCAGGTCAACCCTTATTTTTTTGGTGATTGGTTTTTTTTTCGAACCCAAAGGATCACGGAAGTTATCAAGACCAATCTGAAAAGGGTTTTTTTTTTTTTTGTATTTTAATGTATGGGAGTTATTTTGCACCTTTTTCAATTGAACTTTAAATTGTTATTGCGGATATTATGAAAACAATCCTGTTGATATTCTTGACATAAAATCGTGTTTAAACTATCAATTAACATAATGAGAATTTAATTTTATTTGAAAATTTATGTATGTAATAATATACATTTATTATTAAATAATGACATAAAACATAGTACATATTCACACTAAATAATTATTATAAATATGTGTATTAATGAAAATTAAATAAAATTAAAATGTTAATTATATTTTATGTTTATTTTTCATTTAATTTAAATGTAATGAAAATATTATTTATATTAAATAAAAAAAAATTTAATTCCAAAATACATATTTTAATAAAATGAAACCCAACAATTTTTATTTAAAAAATACATTTTTTTTTTAAATTTTACTTTATTAATATTATAATTTATTTACATTTCGTTCTATTGAACGGCTGTATGAAAAAAGTCTCCAAAATTTGTATGACTTTTTCAAAGGTATTTTTATAGGATATGTAACATTTAAATTCAATTCGTTGTGCGAAAATGCTTATTATATATTGACAAAGCAGGAGGTAGCGCTTTTTTCTGGAACTATTAAACAATTGTGGTTTTATTTATCCCTGTAAAAGCATTTTACCCCAAACTTCTGCTAAACAATGTATTGAAACTCTGATTTTGTATCCAACTCTTAAATCTCTCCTGCCTTTTTTCCTCCTAATCTCTCCTTATGAGGCAGTAACAAAGCATTTAATATAAAGGGGGATGTAACTCCTAAACTCCACCTAAACTAATAACTGGAACCCTTATTTTGTATCTAACTCTGAAATCTCTCCAAACTTTTTTTTAAAAAAAAAATAAGAAGTCAGCAATAAGCATTTAACAAAATGGTGGCTGCACCAAAACACTCGCTAAACAAATTATTGGAACCCGGATTTTTTATTGAAATCGCAAATCTCACCTAACTTTTAACATAAATAATAAGTCAGCAAAGCTTTTAATTAAATGCCCCCCCATTTAATATTCTAAAATCTCTCCAAATACAGGATCTCACACATAAATGTAAATGTATGTAAAAATAATGAAGTCCTGGAAGTCGTTTGACTTCCTTTTTAAATTTTAAATAATATTTGGGGACTTTTTTCGTACATTCCTATTGAACACTATTATATATTAATTTATTTAACATGTTTTATTAATTAAGTAACAATTTATTTTCGCACAGAATGTATATTATACATTATATAATATACAATATGTACATAAATATAAACAAAATGATTGTGAAAACATGAAGTAATTGAGTGTCAATATTATTATTATATTTTATTCGATTTAAAAATGTTTTATATGGAATAGTAATATTTAATTTAAATTTTTGAAAAAATAACCATCTAAGTAACATAAGAGATAAAAATCGATAATAAACTCAGTTAATAAGAAGTAAAACTGTGCTTAATATACATTCAATTGACATATAAAAAACAAAATTATGCCACATTTAAATTCAATAGCGGGAAAGTTTTTAATAAGAATTTATAACTCACAAATTATACAATAAAACTAATTAAATATATAATCTAAAATATTCATATAAAAATCTTAGGATATGCCCTTATTCTTAGCCTATCTCTTTTATCTTAATATATCGGTGCTGGTCATGGTCATTTTACTTAACCATAAGATATTATATCTAACTTTTCACCTAAAAATTTCAATTTGAACAATGATTCATAAATTAATTACAATTTATTGGTATAAAGTGGATCAAACAAAAAACGTAAAAAAGAAAACTTAGTAAAAATACCTTAAGATAGAACCAACTGATATGACAGGGGAAGCGTAATGTGAAATATGGATTAAAAATTTTTTACTTAAATACGTAATAATTATAAAACAATTTTTATCAAATATAACTTTATCTAACGCTATTTATTTAAACTTATTTTAATAAATAGCGTTAGATAAAGTTATATTTAACTTAGCGTTAGGTAAACTTATTTTAAATTAAACTTAATTCATTTGTTATCTATTAATTAAACGTTCAGATTTTCCAGTTTGAATGTAAATATCACTATAAGTTTTTTTATGGCAAAGTTGTAGCTCTTTATTTATGTGATATTGATTATTATTTCAAAATATTAATATTACAACCCTATACTATACATATTTTATACTAAATACTATATGTACTACAACTCTATACTACAAATTTTAAAACAATCTGCTTAGCTTTTTAGGCTGTACATCTGTGCATAAACAGACACACACACTGACGGATATTCCAAAAAAAATACACATTTTTTAACTTTCTACGCAACGTAGTTAAAAAATGTATATTTCTTAACGTAAGAATCTAAAGTTCCAATTTTTGGGGCGAAAACAATACCTATCGCTTATTTTATTCCTTATATATAGCGGTTGATATAAAACTGATAATCCAAACCAAAAAAAAACCCCTTTTATATTAAATATATTTTTTCAAATATAAACAATTTTCTAATAACCGAAAAAGCCATAAATAACAATAATAATTAAAAATAAAAGTTCCCACAATATCCTTTTATTTAATATTTTTTTGGCCCCTTCCAATATCATTTTTCTCCCTATAACAGGACATTTCAAAAAACCAAATATCAACACAGGTTTTTTTTGTTTCTAATTATTTTCAAATTATAAGCCTTTTATAGCACATATTAATACCGTTTTTTTTCTCTGCATATCAGGAAGCCAATGTTTTAGTTTCCGACATTTTATATATTTCCAAAAAAAAAAACCAATAAAAATATTTTCAAAAATAAACCAAAAAAAAAAAAAGCCAATTGTACCCATAAATCAATCAATAAATAACAATATATCGAAATACCAGCGTAAAAATACCACAGTATAATAGAAATAAATTATTTCGGAAAAAAAAAACGGTATACGTACAATTGTACCAAAAAAAATTTTATTAAAAAAAAAATACCAAAATACGGGTTTCGAAAAATATCCAAAAAAAAATTGTTGCCTATTTTTATTTTGGGAAAATTGTATGGGAAAGGGATGATATACGATATGTGTGAATGTTTGATTTTAATAACTAAACTACAATAAAATAATAAAAACATAAGCCCCAATTTAATCTATATATCGATATCTCATGGGCTATAATAAAAAACAAAAGAATTTTTTAAAACACATTCGAATAGAAACTAACCAATATTTAACCTCCATTATATTATCATGAATATGTTGATAACAATTGGATTTATATATGTATATATTTATATAAAAGCGAAAGTTTGTTTGTTTGTTTGTTTGTTTGTATGTAGCGAATAGACTCCTAAACTGCTCAGCCGATTTTCATGAAAATTTGTATATAGAGGTTTTTGGGTACGGAAAGAAATCGTGGCCCAAAAATTTTGCTCTAACGGACCGCCAAGTTGGGGCTGTGGTGCAAGTATTTAAACTTCTTTGTTCTAAAATGAAAACGGTTTGACCGATTGACTTAAAATTTTGTATACGTGATGCTCCTTGAGAATTGAGTTGACACTATTAGCAATTTTGGAATTTGTTAACCCATGTCGGGCCGACGGGTGGTCAAAAAAAATTTTGGGTCCAAATTTTGTCCGATTTTACGAAATTCTGCTTTGGCTTAAAAGAAAGACCCAAAAAAATTTTTGTTGAGTTCCATTAACCCATTGCGGCCCAACAAAAGGTTCAAAAATTACTAGAATAATCTTAGAAAAATCTTTTTAAAAAGATTGCTTTCATACATTTTAAAATTAACATTTACACCATGTGCAGTTTTTGTGTTAACTTTCTGCAGTAACATCACTTTAAATTAAACCTGTATTGAGAGGCGCAGCAACGCGCACCGGGTATTAGCTAGTATATATATATATATATCTAATTTTTTTTGAAATCCTAAAACTTGTTTTAGCTCAACGATTAACTAGTGAACAACACGAACTGTCAAACAATCAAATGGATTTGCAATAAAAAAACAAAAAACAAAATGATTGGTTTTTTTTTTTGTGTAAAAATGGTATGCCCATCGGTTTCAAATAATTGTGATATTGAAAAATGTGGTTTTGTTATCAATGAATATTTTTTTTTTTTTAAATAATATTATATTATTATTAGAATTGTTGAAATTGGATGAAATTAAAAAAAAAAAAATCCTAAAAATTTCAAATTGAAAATTTAATACTTTTTTTGCCCCTAAAATAATTCCCTATAGAGCTGATAATTTGAATTTCGTTTATTAAATTTCAATTCAATGTTAATTGTTATGGGTGAAAATATAACTATTTTATAATAAACTATTATTTAATTGACATTTTATATTTATTATAATGTGAAAAAAAAATGGTTTTCTGATTTTTTTGATTGTTTCGATTGATGACATAATCGGATCTAATTGATAAATTAAGGGATAACTTTTTCCATTTCAATTCAAATGAAACGAATTCAAAAATAGGCAATTATTGAAACAAAAATTGGGGTGGTCTGCTGCTCTTGTTGCAAAGAAAGATTAAGAGGTCTAATTTGACAGTTGTTATAAGATGTACAATAAAATTAGAGTTTGGTCTAGAGTTACCTTTCATCTACTTCACATGCTCTATGCGCATCGAAATGTCAAAGTGAAGTATAAAGTTGTTAAATTTATAAAAATGTACTAAAGTGTCAATTTAACAAGTGATGTTTTGATAAGTAATTGATAAGAATCGAGTACTAGCCCTGAAAAAGTTTGTAAGTCGTAGACGAAATACTGGTATTTGTAAAAATAAATAAACTACTCATTTTTTTTCATTTTCTTAATTACTTGAATTGTGTTTATTATTCATTTGTTTTTATTATTATTAATATAAGTTTAAATGTAATAGATTATTAATTATAAATAAATAAATAATAAATTTAAAAAATTCATAAAATGTCGTCATTGTGAACACTCTTTCATAGAAAGCTTCAAAAAAGCGGAATGAGGTATAAATACATCCTTAGAAAAAAAAAACTTTACTTTATACTTTACTTTTTTTTTTGGTTTCACCCTTTAAAAGTTTATTTTGGTAACTTATTGAGTCTCATTGCATTTACCAATAGCAATATCTTAAGCGTTCTTCAATAAATTTGCATTTCTAATAATTTAAATTTTTTTTTTTAATCATTCTTCATTACATTGAATTCAATTTAGGTAGGAGAGTATGTTCAAGGGTATACTAAATTTACAAACCAAATTGGCAACGCTGTAAAAGAGGGAAGAAAGATATTGACTCAAGCTTATTGCTTTCGAGTATCACAATCGAAAAGTAAATTGATTTAAACAAAATATGTCCGATCGGAGGTCTCGGCTTTAAACCTTAGTCAGATCAGATCTAATAAAAAATATCTTAAAATTGTATAATTATATCGTAAAATAAAATAAGATTATTTAAAAATATACATTACTCTAGTGTAAGAGTTCCTCAGTCTGTTCGCACGATTACTCAAAAATTAAAGCAGCAAAGCAGAAGGGGCGTAATTGCCAATAGTAATCTTTCGATTTTAAAAGAAGTTATTTATTAAGATTAATTGGCATATTTATGTTTGAATTACAGAATTTTAGAGAATATCCATAAAATCCTTTTTTTCGGGAAAATTTACTGTGCTAAAAGGAATCGACAAATTGATCAACACCTCAGAGTAATTATCTTAAAATTAAGAAGTCTGGGATGGAAGTTACTACAATTAGGTATATAATCTCTTTCTACTAATTTAGCTTTTTGGCAAATGCAAACATGGATCTTATGGGTAAAAGCTAAGGAGGCTGGTCTCTTTTCGAAAAAGAAAGCTTCCTTTGGATGAGCTTAAAAAAATATTTTTAAGATACATTCATATTACAATTCCAAATTAAAATTACAAATTGAATAAAATTGAAATTATAAAAGAAATATTGTTTCAATTTTGCAACAAAGAATTAAAACAAAAAATTAAACATTTTTTTTAAGTTAAAAGACATTATATAGTAGAGAAGAAGAGTAGTTAAGGAAATTCGCAATTAGTAAAATTCTTAAAATAATGACAAAGTAACAAATTTTTAAACTACAATTAAAATAAAAAAACATGTCATTTACATTGTAGTTTTCTTAAAATATTTTATTTAAAATTACAAATTTTACTTTTTAAAATTATTTTTAAAATTTTTATTTTACATAATATGTAGGTTTTCTTTGAAAAACAATTTTCCCTTTATTCCTATTTCTTTTTGCCTTTGTAGATCAAAAATATTTTATTTTAAAAGAAATCTAAATATTACATAATGAAAAATGGCATAATATCTTGTTTTGAAAATTTTATAAAGAACAAAAATAATAACCAAAAAACAAAAAATAAAAATATAGGAAAAACTAGAAAATAGAAAAGAAAATTTTTATCGTTTTTCCAAATAAATTCATATATTTTAGAATTGTATTTACCCTCAATCTTCAAAATGAAAATTCAAAAAACAAAACACAACTCAACTGAATTTTAAATCCGAAAAAACTCAAAATTAAATTTTTTTTTGTAATAGCATTTGTACCCTACACCTAAAATAGGTATAAGGGTATTTTAACTTTGGTATGATGTTTAAATTAAATACCATAACCCTGAGTCGATTTTGCGATATTGAATCATCGTTCGTCAGATAAATCCAAAAATAATTATGCTATCTTAATGAAATTTACACTGTAATTTACTAATTACGAAAGAAAGGGCTCATTTGGCTCATTGCAAATGTACGAAACTGAACCATACATTTGGATTCTGGAAGCTTGAGATAAAGCCATGGCCAAAAAGAATATTTCCATGACCAACATATAGTTAAAAATATTTGGTATGAGCGTGTTTTGCTTTCTATTTGCCTTTGATCTATAAAATTTAAGATCAATTGGAATGGTAGTTTCAGTACTTCCTACATACCTCTCAAAACTTAAGAGCATATCTTCGAAATTAATATAGAAATATGGAACTTGAAATTTTTTACAAAATTCCACTGTCCGATTTCCGCAAATATTTCTGATTTTTGTGAGGAATTAAAATTGTGGATCGGATAGCTTCCACACTCCTCCTTAGACCTAGCCGGCAAGTGTTTGCGAATTAATAATGATAAAAACTTATTATTTGGTACAAAGTAGTTCGCTCTCAAATATTCCTGAAATCTGAACTCTTTGCCATAAATTATGCAATTTATACCTTTACAACTTAAAAATTTAAGTATAGAATTTTTAAGTTCTAGGGTATTACTAAGTCGGTTGCATCTCCTTAGTGTTGTTTCATTACTTGTTTCTTCGTAGTTTTTCTATGAATTTATTATTTAAAAAATACGCAAATACTTATTTATATAATATATAATATGCATATAAATATAATATATATATTATTAGCCTTTTAAATATAAAAATAATAAGTAAACATCAAAAGGATTTATATAAAGTAATTTTAAATCTAAAGTAGAAACGCAAAGGATGCTGGTTAGATTACTTTACAAGTTGTGCGTGTTTCAAAATAAATATAGATTATAACAATTGATGAATTTCTTTCAATGTATTCTTTTGTAAAAACCCAACTATTAGATTTTTTCTCCCATCTCTGGTTCTGTATTTGTTATAGAAAGATAATCTTTTCATCTTTTTCATTTAGACCTTTTTTGCTTACCTCTAGGATCATAGTAATGGAAGATCTTGTAAGAAAAAGAAATTCCCATTTTGCAATGGTTTAAGATGCGACTTTGGATTGATATGAAAGATATATTTAAAAGTTAGCTGAATTCTATCAAAATCTAGCATTTATTGTAATACTAATGAAACACATTTTATATAGTTTAACTAGTTTAAACTTTTAAATAACGTGCCGTAGCTTATGCAAATTTATTAGTTAACCCATAATCGGAGCCAAGGGTATAGAACGTCTCAATATAGTTCTTTAAGGCTGGTAATTCATATAAATCGGCCTAAGATTATATAGTTTAATTTCAACATCCTTCCTTACCATATTCCTACACAGTTATCAACTTTATCTTACTTATTTCTTAATAGCCGACCCGCAATCCTTCTTTACAATCCGTTTCCTTAATACCAAGGTGTAAATTCAAGCTGTAATTTTATTTCCAAGATCTTATTCTCAAAGTTGAGTTTAAAAGAGACGCTTTGTAATTGTCAAAGTGTAACTTAGAGGATTCAGAGGAAATACCGTTAGAATTGAACAAATATTTCACAACTTATTGCGTTCTTTGAAAATTTTCAACAACCGACGGAATAAAACTTTTTATAATCTTAAAATTTTTATTTTTTAATTTCACTTTTTGTTTTTGAAAATTTCCAAAAGATCGAACTTTTACTCGGTTCTCGGAAATTTATAATAATATAAACAAAATTATATAACATACTTATTATTCAGAAAAATTCAAAGTAGAAAAAATAACTTACAACAATATCACAAAATATTTACTAGTTAAAATAACTTGACCCAAAGTTATAGTTAATATTTTGAGGGAAAAACCCCAAAAACATTATCATTGGTTTGTACAAATATAAAATTTATATAAAAATTTTGTAAATAAAAAGATCAAACATTAGTATTTGGAAAAATTTGATAAAATATATATTTTAAAAAATAAATTTTAAAATAAAGCAAGAGCTGTAAAAAATGTTAATATGTGAAAAACCTAAATCAAATTATGTGATAACATAACGTAAAGAAACGTAACTATAGCTATAGTACTTTTATGCTAATTTCAAAAATCAATCCCTAAAACAATATGATTGACATTTTTATTTTTTTCAACAAATTTTATATATTTTTTTAAAAAAAATTTATTTAAATGCAAAATAAAATAGTATTTTAAAAATTTATAAAATAAATTTATAGTTGATGGGGATATTTTCTTTGTACACATTATTTTGGTATATATTATGTGTATATATGCTATATTATATACTTTACATAAAATATTTATGTTACCAACGCAAAAACCCCTGTTGTGGTTTAACATTTCCAATTATTTCTTTGTTATACCACATTTCATTCTTTAAAATCACTTTCAAATTTTTTTTTTTGGTATTTCGTAAAACTGCGGATTATGGAATTCCGATAGTTCTAACGAACGTTTAATCAAATATTAATAAATTATTGGATTAATCATGTACCGACGGTATTATATTACGCGATCAAAAAAATTGTGCTAATTAAAAAGTGAAATCTTCAACTTTTAAAAGAATTTTAATATTAACAACAATTATTAAAAAGAAGTAATGAAACGGTTGATTGATCTAACTGTCTTACCAATACCCTACACCTGAAAAATATAGTTGACAGTTGCACGAACCCAACATCTATCATATCTGATTTCGGGAATATTGTGTAAATAGGAAGAAACTAATTTTTTAAATTTATTAATTCCGAAAATATGCTAATTTGATCTACAGAGGCGTGTAGTAACTCTCCGAACCACAACTTTAATTCGTCTCGAATTACAGGAAAATAGCTGAAAATAGACATTTGTACAAAATTTCAGCTTTCTATCTGCCAATTTCGAAGATATGCTAATTTGATGTTGGTAGGCGTGTAGTAGCAATCCAAACCACGACTTTAATTCTTCTTGAATTTCAAAAAAATAACTGAAAAAAGACATTTGTACAAATTTTCAAGAGTCTATCTGTCAGTTTCGAAGAAATACTTATTCGATCTTGGGAGGTGTGTGATAGATACCCAAACCACCACATCAATTCTTTTTAAAAATACAATTTTCAGTTTTTAATTTACAGATAAAATATTACAAAAATAAATAAATTAATGAATTTTATTAGATAAGATAGTTGCCGCCAAAAGGTATAGCAAAAAAAAAAAACATATTGGTTGATTAATATGTTAAAAAAAACAGAACATTTTAATAAAAAATTGAATTGATTATATAATAATCATCAGAAAATAAATTGCATTTTAAACAAAAGTTCAATAATTTCAAGTATCTTGATACAATCGGTTATATATATACATTGTACAGCATATAAATGCAATACAAAAGTGAAACTTGATTTACAATTAAGATATGATCAATAAAATAATGACAATAAATATGAATTTTTATCAATTTATTATTTTTTTTATTGTAACGAGTTAATTATTAAAAGTTAAAGTTCTAAAGATTCGCTAGTTGCATATTAGTTATTTGCATTGAGAATTAAAATAAAGTACTGAATCTATTCAAATTCACTCATCTTCACAATTATAGTGAAGATGAGTGAAAATAATTTCATTTTAAAATTTTGCAAATTAAATGTACGGAATCAATTTGATACAAATGTTTAAAAAACAATTTTGTAACTAAATTCTTTTTTTTTCATGTAACTTCGTGAGGAAGTATAGAACTTCCATTTGGCATCTCCATCTCGCATGATTTCCTGTTGTTGTTTTTACTGGGTATCTCATTCTCTGATGTGAGGGAACTGAACTGAATTATTTATTATTTATGGATCTGATAAGAATTCAAAAGTAAGTCGATTTTATACCTATGGTGATTGTCTGTCTTCATTCTAGGATTCTTAAACTTTCTTAAACTCATTTATATACCAGAGCAGTTTTTACTGAAACCAGTTTGCTCAGTGGGTTCAAATATCTGCTACACAACTTATTTTTCTATATAAGCAAACATTTTTCAGAAATTTTTTCTTTTGTGTTAATACCCTTTTTTATTATTATTATTTTTATTTGATTTTTTTCAAACTTAGAAAATGAAAAGAGGACTCACAATTAAAGGATGTGAAATCTTTATACGGCAAGACAACGGAACGCCACGTTTCATTTAATGCTCAGCTTTACTTTGAAAAATTTAAAAAAAGTAGTTACCAAAAAGGCCCAACATTTGTACAAATTTTGATTTGTCTATTGCAGAAAGTTCGAATAGTTTCGATAGAATTTCTTTAGGTTTTGTATGTTACCCAAAATCTAATTAAACGAACGGCTGGGTGGTATTGTGGTTACAGTGGCCACGTTTCATGCGAAAAGTCCGTTTACAACTAGACTCAGCTACCATTCGCCATTTGATTCAAATTAACGGCTTAATCAATAATTAATAATTATATATCTTTAATAAAAAATGCGAAAATATAACAATATATAAACAAATAATTTAATTGAATAATATAACTCACAGACATAGAATACCATATAACTTAAATAAAAAATTATTACAAATACAAACAAAATATAATTGACTCTATTGAAAATCTAAAATGTTTCTACATGTTATAAGGTCTCTAGCTTTACCTCACGTTTAAATTCTATGTGGAATTCATTAAAATTCATTCTAATAATTAACATAATACAACCCCCCTTTTTTATCATGTATCTGAGGTATACGCAGGCTTATTAGCCTAACTGTTGAACAGTTGAAAAAATAAATTCGTACGAAGTTGATACAGTCTACCCTTGCTTTTTATAGAATTGTATAAATACTTAGTTTATTTTATATTCTACAAGTCATACTAATTTTAAGTAGAAGAATAGAAAGGTTGATACTTTATAGGAATAGTAAATTAACTTTAAGAACAAACTTTTCATTTTAATTAGTTTGTGAAAATAAAATCATTTGAATTATCATTCTCAAAAAATATCAATTCAAATTAATTTCAAAATATTATTTGCATTTAATTTTCTTTTTTGTCAATTAAAATGAAGAATTTAATTATAAATTCCAAAATTTTCAATAAGAAAAATATTTTACAAAGTAACAAAAGAATATTCTATTGAACACTAACTACTGCAAGACAAATTCAATGATAAAAAAGATTTGAACTAATTTCAAATCCTTAGAATATTATTTCCTTTCATCTCTTCTGAAAATGTTATCCTTTCTGTTAATTATCCTTTTTCAAAATTTAAAAAAAAAAATGTCCCAATAAATTTATAATTTAATTGAAATACTACTATTAATATATACAATACACATAAATAAAAACTCCCATACATACAAACTCTTCTATAGATTTAATAATTAAGTCTGTTCACAATTTATTTTACAAAAACAAAAAAAAAACCAATAATTAAAGAAAGGAAAAGAAGGTCAAGTTCATTAACAATATTATAATAATTGAAAAGAAATTAAATTTATCAATAATTAATATATATATATATACAATTTACTATATATACATATAAATACAATATTAAATCAATAGTATATAAAGAAAATCTTAATTTTATAGTATTGTATATAGAATTCCCCTGATTCTATCTTAAAAATTCTTAATTATTTCAGTATGACATTTAATTAAAAAAAAATTTTTGAGAAAAAGATTCAATTTCAAAAAAAAAAAAACAACAAAAACAAAAGCAAAAATAAATATTTGGGTCTTAGGGATTTTTTGAGTATTGTTTGTAAACTCATTTATTTTTTAAATTTTGAAACAATTAAAAAAAGAAAAACCCCCACAAATTTCATTAGAAAAAAATTATATCAATATATCTGAAGATATTGGTAAAAACCCTAAATTTCCGTTATATTATCATTTTCGGGTTTTTTGTCTTATTTGGTTTACCTCCGCCCAAATTTATAATTTTTGTTTATAATAAGACCGAATTCGTTTGGGGGAATAAATTTTTTTTAGTTTTTTAAACCTATCCTATACACTTAATATATAATATAAACCTATATTTACAAATATATATATACTCCTTTTACTAGAACCTGACCTTTTTTCAAATTAACGTGATCGCAAACTTTTTAAATGGAATTGATCTTTTTTCAAATGAATTGAGACCTATTTTTGAAATTGTCATCGTAACTTGGAACTCTAAGGTCTGACTAATATGATTTGACCTAGTTCCAATTTTAACTTAAGACTAGTCCCAATTTCTGTAATAGAAACTAAGAAACAGAATTAAAATAAGTTCCCAAAAATGGCACCTTAATTTTAAGGCCCAGTTTTTTAGGGCGGGCTAAATAGTCGAATTTTTTTAATTCTTCTTGCTGTATTTAGTTTTAACTATAAAATCTGTGAGCTCCTGTTTTCAAATATGTTATTCGGACTACTGGATTTCAAGAAACGATGGATCTTTAAGAAAAGATCAACTTAATATGCGAATTTAGGATTATTTCTATTTGACAAAAGATCAAATTGATTTGAAGAAATATCAAAATTCATTTGAAACTAAAAAATTTCATGTGGGAATGGACTCAACTCATATGAAAAGAGTATATTTTTTTTGGGCTTCTATTTACGTTCTTTTTAAAATATTTACAATTTCTGTTGTGTAAATTTGATAGTAAATTAAACTTAAAGTATTATGCAATATATAAATTTGCATAAAAGTATTGTTTTCCATATTTAAATATAATTAATCCATAATTTTATACAATTTGTACCACAAAGCTTATATGTTTTAAATTTTTTAACGGAAAAAACGTGAGGAACTATGACCTTTAAATCATTTGTACATTTACTGTTCCTTTTCACTGCACTAATTTAAGAGTTTTTAACTCTCCTAAAGATTTTTGCGAGGTTCAAATTGGTTACTGTATCAGTAGTAAAAAATTCATTTCATAGATACAAAATGGACGGAGCGAAGATTCGACAAAGCGTTTAATGGAGATCAGATCTTCTTCCATCTTTATCTTGCCCCATTTATTTTAGTGATACTTTACAGATCTATGAACTGTCATAAGATTTACAAAAGTACTAAATTCCTGAAGTTGATAAGTTTATCGACTTTAATTGATTCTAAAATTACAACTTGTGTGATATATTGAGGTATGTGGTAGAGTATTCCAGTAATATGCACTATTTTTTTAATGTAATCTTCTGCGGAGAATAAATTTTGAGTATTTTTTTTATTTTTTGATAAATGGTTCGGGTTCTTTTCTAATTTTCCTGATATTTGTTGAAAGCCTAAATTTTTCAAGGATTTAAAATCATCAAAGGGGAAACATCAAATATAAAGAGTATTAAACTTTCTATTAATCTGTATTTCAATTTTACAAACTTCTTCAAAAGTTCATTAGCACCACCACCATAGTACTTCTTCTTCTTCTTCTATGGCACTACAGTCGGTTGTCGAACCTTGGCCTCCTCAATCATTCATGCTCGGCTTTTCTACTGGTCTTTTTCTATCTATTTGCCTATTCAATACTTCTTTGGAATGCGGGAATCTGGCATACGTTGTATATGATCGGCCTACCTTAGGCGTTGTAGCTTGATGAATGTCACAACATCGTGGTCAGTATATTCATTGCACAGCTCTGCATTGCGTCGCATTCTAAAATTGGATAATTTTACGGAATATTTTTTTCTCGAAAAGTGAAAGTAGGCTTGCCGTCGCTGGGGTGATCGTCCATGTTTTACTGCCGTTGACCATTGTACTTTAATCAAAGAAATATACCAAGACTACTTACTATCTATTCTATTAATTTTCAATGTGAAAAAACTAGGAATTTTATTTATAACTTAGATCAATATCATCTAATCATTCTGAAAGGTCTATTAAGAATTAAAAGTCCCCACTCTCTAATCAAATTACTAATATACAATATTTGTTATTAAATTTTTTTTATTTTTGAAAACACCATAGGGCAAAAAAAAACAAATTAATAATAATAATAATATATCTTAAGATACTATTCAAACACTATTTTCTAACCAACCGTAATAATACTTGACATTTTTTTGATCTACTTAAATAATTTTTCTCTTGAAATTAAGGAAAAAAATGAAAAATAAAAAAAAAATAAAAGAAAATTTTTTCAATAACAAATACCTTTACAAATAAATAAGTATTTAACCAAGTGTATATTTGGTTTTTTTTTTATGGATTCAATAATGATCATCGATTTATATTAATAATATTTTTCTTCAAATATTTACCTTTTAAAAAAATAAGGTTAAAAAGTATATTAAAACAAAAAAACGAATCCTTTTTTCAAATATTAGAATCCTTCATTTCTTACAGATCCTTACAAAACCAAAACAGAAAAGAGTTTTTTACTTTGGAAATGTTGAAGGAAAATCGATAGTTCTTCAATAAGTATAGAAGTACAACAAATTCAACAATTGCCAACATTCTTATATATATGTATTGTATATATATATACAAAGTATATGTATTTTTTCGAAAATATAAAGAACCAAAAATAATATAGTATTTAACAAACCGAAAAATGTATATATATATTTTTATATACATATAATATTTATATATTATTATATACAAATAAGTAACTGCATAATAAAATAAAAAAAAAAATTAAATTTCTTTGGATCTCCTCGGGAAATTGAAACAATTTGAAAAAGAAAATGAAAAATACCTCAAAAATTTCTTTATTGTTACTTATATTATATATATATATAAATTTTCATTTTTTCCATTCTACAACATATCTTAAACTTAATAATATTGAGTTTCTTATTTAAATTTTCTTCTTACCAATTAGTAAACCGCAACATGGAGTCACCTTATGATCGATAGTTGAAAGTTTTATAATTTTCAATTAAAATTTTCATTATTTAGAATTATAACTTGGTTCTGATTCATTTCAATAAATAATAACCCTCCTCCAGCACTGCTAATTCGATTGTGTTTATTGACGACATATAACAATACTTTATACTAAATAATAGATTATCTAAGCTGCTCCAACCCCAACTGCTCCAACTGTTGGAATTTTAAATAATTCATTCATATACCGTATATTAATCTATTCTCTAATGTTTCTGAGAAATAACTTTAGATTTCATCTTATACAGTACTATCTATAATTGGATTCAAGGATCTCAAAATTAGTTAAATTTACATCGCTAAAGTTCAGCATATATTGAAGAGCTTTAAGCTTCATGAGATTTGATAATTTTAATTTAAGGATCTCAAAACCAGATCAAGTATCTCAAACCCAAATAGTTGTTTAAGCTCAACATATATTGAATAAAGTTGTTTAAGCTCAATAACTTAAGGATTTCAAAACCAGATTAAGGACCACTAAACCTTTTGAAAATTAAATTTATATAATTGTTCAAGTTCTAATAAATTCATATTATACTGCAAGCAGCTAGGGTGCTTATTCATTATTTTGGCTACGGGTGAGGTTGTTTTAGTGAGTAGTAATCTCACACTACCGAGGGATTCAGGTGCCTTTTGAAGGTTTTATCCTGCCGCACCCATAAGCTTTAAGCATCGACAAATACATAATTGGATTTTAATTTAAGAATCTTAAAACCCGATCAAGAATCTCCAACGAGTCAAGTTTAAATAATTGCTCAAGCAACACTCATTAAAGAGCTTTAAGCTTCGCAAAATATTAGGTGTTTGATAATTTTAATTAAAAATTTTTAGGAAGTAAGTAGTACTTTCTTAGATAAGTATCAAGTCTCCGACCCACCATAAATTCAGGATATTCGTAAGGTAAATAATATTCAAAAATAATATTTTATTGTATATGTATCCTAAAAATTAATTCTGAATTTAAATAAAATTAAACACTATAAACAATTATATATGCAGTTAAAATTGATAGAAGGTGACATTTATTTATAAAATTCGAAAACTAAATCCACCAAGATACAAAGATATAAATCATTCTATTTATTTACTTTTTATACGAGTATATAATATTAATCTATATATATACAACATTCTAAACATTGAACACTTCTTCAATTATCAATTGATTTACGAAAATCCTTCAGAGATAAAAATGACCGTTCAAAATAAACTCAATATTATCCTAGTCACCACTCTCCAAAAAAACAATAATAAAAGTTTCGTTATAAAAAAGAATTATCCAACAAACCGTTATTTTAATCATAAGGTTAAAAAATTTTCAAAAAAAAAATAAAAAATAATACAAAAAAATCGTAAATGAAACGAACAAGTTCAAGTTTCTTTTTCATTTAAATTGAAAAAGGAACCCCTTAAGGTACGAGGTGATTTTTCACAAATTTATTTTCTACGTAATATTTTTATGTGTTATATTATATATTATGTATTTATATACAGGGTGTTTCAGCTCTACAAATTTAAAGAATAGTTTTGAGAGAATAAAACCTATTAAAAAAAAAAATCATCAGTTTTTAATTTAAAAATATAACTCACAGATATTATGTAAAAACTTATAACTCAAATATAACTCAAGTACTGTCTATGCAACTATATGTGCAGTATACAACCATATGTGAAATATATTGAAATCAATTCCAATATTATAAGATGTTACGTACAGCTTTCCTTTTGTTTCACAATTAGCGAAGAGATAGTGCAAGTTCGGTTTTTGCTTATAAATAAGAAACTCGATAAAAGCTTACGAAGCCCATCTGATGTCTTTTGATTACACTATAATTTGAATTACAGGAGAGCTATCAGATTAGCTTTTACAGTACAATTACCTTTCGTCATTCGTAAATTACCAAAAAGAAACTGGTTCTAATTTTTGAAAAAAGGTAAACTATAATTGAGGGGCTCAGATGAACACTTTAAGTTTACCTATTTAATATCTCTTAAAACTACCAAATTTATTCTTCACCTAAATATAAACATGAGATACCCTGTATTTATATAATATACTATAATACTAAAATAGAATACCATAAGAATTTTGTGGATTTGAAGTATTAAAAAATAAATAAAAGATAATAAAAAAAAAAAATCCAAGGAAAATAAAAGAGTGGCAATGTAAACGTCCTTTCGATTTTACTCCAGTGTGACTTTGGAAAAAAAAATTAAAAAAAAACAAAATGAAAGTTTTTTTTTTATATTTTAGCGGATACTTTTCATAAGAAATTAAACTTTCACTTTATTTTTTACTACGACAACCGCACTACTTTATTTTGCAATTTTTTTTTTGTTCTCCAAAAGGGACACTTAAATTAACCAAAAGTTTTTGTATTTTGTGTTTTAATGTAAAAGAAGAATTGAAATAAAAACTAAATTGAAGGTTAATATAAAATATAAAAATTTTGTAAAAATTGCCTCTAGTGTTAGAAGACGGCATAAAAAAAAAATTTTTCCAAAAAGGAATTCTAAATTATTTGAGAAATAAAACATATAAGAAGAACTCTGCAGGTCTAAAAATTTTAAAACGATGGACAAAAATAAGCCCCTGAATTAAAGTTTTTCTTTTCCATTTTTTTTTTATATTTTGTTTCAGTTTCTAATTAGCTTGAAGCTAATTACAGAATTAAAGAAGCTATATAATATACATAATATATATACAATATATAAAAGTTATCCGCAAAATACAAAAAGATAAACCGAGACCAGAAAAACCATTAAAGGAATAAAATTCAATTTGAAATTATTTTAAAGAAATATTTTATGTAAAAAACTTAAATTTTAAATTTACAAAAATAAAATTGAATTTATTGAATAAAAAATAATTCAGAAAAAAGAAGACTATATGGTAACACTGTAAAAAAAAATAAAACTGTATAAAAGTCTAATTAATCTTAATGGAGATATACTCAATTGAATGAGAACCCAGACTGGCAAAAAAATTATTCAAATCTTAATTTGAAGAACTATTATTGCATCGTAATATCTTAAGAATTTGAATAGGGTTTTTCAATATAAATTTTAATTCTTCCGCAGCCATTTAATTTTTTAATATAATTTATTAAAAGTCTAATTTTTAAAATCAATTAAAATTAAAAAAATTTTCTATTTCAAAGGATTATCATATCTAGAGTAAATTGATCTGAATTTCTAGTCCTCAAATGAGATTTTTTGGTTTTATATGTGTTATTTTAAACAATATTAGAAAATAGTTGTTGTTTTTGTTGTTTCAATATAGGGATAGTATGTGTCATCTTAACAGATATAGGTTTTGCAGCCCGTTGTGCCCCCACTTTCAATATTTTCTATCAATTTATAACTAATATTATTTGGTAACCATGGGGATTTGTAAAGAAAAATTATTTTTCAATAATTTTTTTCAATTAAAAAACTGGAACCGAACCCACCCACCCTCGGTTAGTAAGCCAAATATTAACCCACCGAGACCCTAATAGTTACTTCTTTATATTTTTTGAATTTCTTTAAATAAAGAGAATTGAAAGCAACGATTTTTCACAACTAGCATTCTTCCATTAACAAATATAATATATTGAAGGAGGAAGAATTGGCTCGTCACATAAGTCATCATTTCCAATTAATTAGCATAATAATGATTGAACTGTGCATCTAGAGGACAATATTCTTCGGATCTTCATAAAAACTAGTTGTGGTGATATGGACTAAATTGGACTAAATTCGATTAAAAAGGGACAAGAATGAATGGCCCTTAAGAAATAAAATTGTAAAAACTGACCATTTTTTTACCATAATCCTCAATACAACATCACTCCTAAAGTTTAAACTAAAACGCTTAGAAATAATTTCTTATCATATCCCATTCTTACGTCGGCAAATATTCTGCATAAGTAAGATTCACTCCACGTACTTTAACATGTAAAATTACTGACTAAAATTCACACATTACCTACGGGAAAATTGATGCCACTTCTAAGATCATATAAAGCACTTTAAAAATGTTATACATATAGTACCTAATTTTTAAATTAGCAACGATGTGATTAAACTTTTGTATCCCATTAAATTAATTTATATAACAAAATTAAAAAAATATTATTAAAAACTTCTTTTATAAAATTTTAATGCAATAAAACAAAAGTACAATGGACATTCATTGGACTTCAAAGTGTAGACTACAACAAAGAAAAAAAAATTTTAAAACTTACCTTGTCTTTTTTTTCTTTACACCATTCGGATCATTTTTTTTCTTATCATTTTTTTTCACTGTTCCACCAGTTGATGAATCAGTTGTTGTTACAGTTTGTGATCCATTACCACCCGTTGAACTAATACAATTACCATCATCAATGGATATTTTTTGTTTTTTATTATTGTTATTATTAATACCGTTATTGTTATTAACCATACCGTTAATACTTGAATTATCCATTGAACCGGTTTGAATATTGTCATTGTTATTAATATTAGTACCATTATTTCCACCAGGTCCATTACCACCAACACCTCCACTTACAACAATTGCTAATGTCTGTTGTGATTGTGTAATCTGTTGATGATGTGAACTATTCACTGTCGAAGACAATGATTGTTGTTGATTATTATTTCCTGAATTTCCACCACCACTTGAACCAAACATTTGCATTTGTTCATAATCAATACATTTATTATTAGATCCATTATTACTACCGTTATTGCCACCATGATGATGATGTTGCTGTTGTTGTTGTTGTTGATGTTGTTGTTGATGTGATGTAGGTGGACCAGGAGATGGTGAATATTCAATTTTACAATTTGGACTCTGATAATCTAATTTGCCATAGTCATGAAGCTTTTGTGTTTGTACAATATTACCACCACCATTTCCATTACCAGGTGGTGGTGAATATTGATGTGTTGTAATATAATCATATTTTGGACTTGGTGTAAAACATCCAATTTTTCCATTTCCGTAATCAATTGTTGTTGCTTTTATATATGGATCAGATGTTGTAATCATTTTAGGTGAACCACCTGGTAAAATGCTATTCACTTCAGGTAATCTTTGTAAATGACATAATTCTGCTGCTGTTACAACAGCTGTTGCTGATGATGATACTACTGATGATGATGATGTTGGTGGTGGCATACCTAACATTAATTGAATGTGACCAGCTTGATGATGAGCATGATGATGTGAATGATGTGGATGATGATGATGATGATGTAATTGTTTTGTACCTAATGGACTCATTGGACCTGGAAAATCACTAAATATTTGATCTTCAAAACCGGATTCCATATTTTGCATTTTTTTTTTTTAATGTTGTTATATTTCCGTTTTTTGTTTTTTTTTTCTGTTGGAATTTTCAATGTTTTTGAAAGGATTTTATAAAATAACGGATTTTAAATGGCACTTTAATAAAATTGTGTGATAATTTTTTGAAATTTTTTTCCGAATACTTTTTTACAGAATTCAAATCACAGTTTTGGTTTTTCAGATGTTTATAGTTTGTAACGTTTTTTTGAACACATTTATTATTATTTTAGGTTTTTTCTTTTTAATTTTTACAAATTTCTGCAATAAAAAAACGACCAATTTTAATTTTTCAATTTCAAAAACTTTTAGATTAAAAAATAAAATCAAAAGAAAACTAATTTACAGTTCCTTAATTCCTTAACAGTTTTTGTATTAAAATTGCGAGGCAATTTAAATGTTTTATCAAAATATATTGGACAAAATTTGAAATGACATTCAAAAAATGTAATCAATATTAGAATTTAACAATCATAAGTTATGTCAAATAAAAATATTAAAATGGCTTCAACTATGGCGGGAAACAATTACGCAACTCTTCGGGATACAGACAATAACAAGCAACTGTATTGTAATACATTTTAAAAGTAAATAATTTTTTAAATCATAATGTGAATTAAATTTTAATTTTATTAAACGCTTTGGCTAATTTATAACTTTCAGAATGTATAGTTCAAATAAAGAGTTACCTGTTTTTTTGCACAGGAGCAATTTGGTGGGCTTTTATACTGTTAACAGAACAATATGTTTATACATTAACAATTCCCCTTAACGATAATAGTATAATACAATTAAATATACATATAACACATTGTATTGGTATAATGTACTAGGTATTAAATCCAAACCTATAATTGGCCTATCTTAGAAATTTATTATACTATTAGACAAATTGTATAAAATTAAAAAGTTAACAGTTTTAAGAAATTCGTTCTACATTTTTAAAAACCCCGTTAGGTATAATGAAAAAAAAAACTGTTAAAAGATTTTGAAACTCGCATCGAAAAATTTTTCTACAAGTGTATTCAATACGTGTCTAAAAAGTTCCAATTTTCATTTTGTGACCACTCCTAAATCTTGACAAAATCCAGACTAAATAATTTTCCTAAAAGCCTCATACTTAATTTTTATATAACTCTTCAAAAAAATTCAAACTCAAATCTCACATACCGTATGGCAACCTTTATATTTATCTTGGTCATACGTATTTACAAAGTTAATAAAGAAACTTTCGTTTGGAAATTTCAAATTATAAATATACTTTATTGAACTTGTGCATTTTAACAATTTAAAAATTTGGTTTTTTTTCGAAATTTGGAGGCTTGTAACTCTGTAACAGTTGCAGCTACAGAATAAAAAATATTTCACGAATTTCCTATTTTTTTACAACATATATTCACAGTTTAAATTACTACTCTTTATTTTGAACTGTGTATATAACATTTGTAAATATCCGGATGGGGGTGTTAAAGGATGGAGGTGACTTCCAAAGGAAATTATTACTTTTGACTGTCATTATTGTCAGATTGACCGGAAAATTTTAAAATATAAATTTAAATTTTAAAAATTTTCAAAATTTAAATTAAATTTAACAATATATTAATATTTTATCAATTTTATTAATTCTTTAAAATGATATATTTTTTCAATTACATTTATATGTTAATATATACATAATATATATAATCATATATCTATATAATATTGTAAAAAATAAATCAGATTAATAAAATTGATAATTAATTTTACGAAAAAATATTTAATAATTCATTTTTTTTTCCTTCTGATATTATTTTTTAATTAATAGTTTAAAAAAATAATTTTTTTTTATTTTTAATTTAATTATTTTTTTTTATTAATTTAATTTTATCAATATTATTAATTAAAAAAAAAATCTTATTATGGTTTTTATATAGTAGTTTTTTATGGTTGAATTAACATATGTATAGTATTTAATATAAAATATATTGTTAAATTTTCTAAAAATTGTATTATTTAATTAAATATTTTTATTAATGAATTTTATTTTACACTGAATTTCATTAAAAAAATTTCATTCTAATATAACAATATATTATATTATTTAAATATTAAATTTATCTTTAAGATACTTTTTAAACCAAATACTTGTAGGTTTTCAAGATAGCACATTAATTATAATAATAAATTAATATTAAAATAATTAATATCAATATATTAAAAAAAGTGTTATTAAATTATTTAATATTATTAAATTAAGTATTTATATATAAATAAAATTATAATAATTAATTATAGAAATTATTTAAAATATTTTACACACTTTATTTAATAATCACTAATCAGTTAATATAATCATTAATAAGTTATAATACATATTATTATATGTTGCAATATATGTTTGTTTTTCTTGGGTTATATATATATATATATATATATATATATATATATATATATATATATATATATTTATATACAAGTCATACAATTAATAAAGTATACTTATAGGTATAATAAAGTTCTTATTAGATTTTATTATAATTTTAATTTCTCAATCAAATTTATTGAAACAATTAATTTAATTAATCAGTATATAACACAATATTAATCAAATTTTGATTTTTCACATCAATTTTTTTTTTTATTTTTCAATTTTTATATAGTAGTTAATTTATTTAATTATTATTATTGTAAACATATTTTGATTCTTTTTTAAAAAAAAATTTTAAAAAACACCAATTAAAACATTTTCCAAAAAAAAATAAAAATAAAAATAAGTAAAAGAAAATATAACTAGGTAATCAGTTGTTTGTACATAGGTTGTAAATTTAATAATCACTTACATTTACAAAAATATAAGAATAACATCAAAAATTAATTAGTAATAATAATAAATATTGATGTTCTTATTCATTATAAATTAAAAAAAAAAAAAAAAAAAAAAAAAAAAATCATCAATGGTTGGGCACAAACCACAAAAATCACTTCAATTTAATTTATTTTTCTTATTATTATTATTATTTTTATTATATATTTTTTTTTTAAATTGGATCCCATCTCATGTTTGATGATTATTTTGTTAATTAGTTTAATTGAAACCGAAATCAAATTGATCATTTAATTTTATTTTTATTCCTTTATTATTATTATTTTCATTATTTTGTTGTACTGTTAAAATCAAATTTTTATTTTAATTTTTTTTTTTATTTTAGCTGCAACAGCAGCAATAGCAACAACAGTAGTAAATTTTTATTAGGATTGTCAACACAATTTTTTTTGAACTGTAAATATATATATATATATATTGTGTTTTTTTTATAAAAATATTATAATATTATTAATAAAAATTATTTTTAAATCCGTATTAAATTTTTAATTTTAAATATCCCGTTATAAAAAAAATTCGGTTATATTTTGACTTCTGTTATTCTGTTACTATTTATTAATACAGTTATTTATTATTACGGTTATTTATATTTTTACAGTTATTAATTTTTTTTTTGTTTAAATTAATATATATATATATATATAGTTATTAAATCTTTTATAAAGTATTTTGATTTACAATTAATTAACTGTGATTTATTTTTATTTTTGTAATCCAGTTATTATTTTTGTTAATTAAGCGATTTTTTAATTGTTTAAAGTATTTATAGTTTTGATTTTATAATTCACAATAGAATTAACCGTGTATTTTTTAATGAACCAATATTAATTTATAATTTTAAAAATAAAAATAAAAAAAAAAAATAATAATTAGAAAATTATAATAATATTAAAAAAAAAAAATCCAAAATAGAGAAATTTCATCCCAGAAATAATAATAATAATTATAATAATAATTTAATTGAATTATTAAATTACATTTTATGTGTTACATATATATATCATATTGAAATAATATAATAATTTTTATAACTGCATAATAATATTATAATACCGCTTTCAATACAATTGAATTAAGTTTGTTGTTGTTGTTGTTTTTTAATTTTTGATTATTTGTTTTTTTTTGTTTTTGTTTTTTTTTATTTGTTAATTTAAACTAATTGAAAAGAACACGAACAACGGTATTTATATATATATATATATATTTTTATATATATGCAATAAAATTGTTAAAGAACAAAACAAGTTATGTAGGTATATATATATATATATATAAAAAAATAATAATAATGATAATAGATTGGAATAATATTAATATAACAACTTATAAGACGGACACAAACGATTAATTGAAGTCGAATCAGTCGATGATTGCCTTTTTATAGTCAATTTAAGTTTCAATTAATATGATGCTAAAATCAACCAATCAAAAATAAGTAATGGTGGACCACATACGGTTTTTTGTTTTTTTTTTTTTTTTGGTATTTCTTTATTATTATTTTTTTTTAATATTTTGTTTTTTTTTTTTTGTTTTGTTATTTTTGTTTTTTTTTTTAGAACCACCAATATAATTCTTAAAAACAAGATTCAAAATGATCTGTCATTCTTTGTTTGACTTTAGAAGCGCGAGCATCTTAAAAACAAATACACACAAATAAATGCTTAAAATCATGTACGCAATACACATTGTGACTACAAAATAATCATAAATAAATAACCATTTTGAAAACCACAAAAAAAAAAAAACAAATGTCAAAAAAATCAAAAAAATATGAGATATGGAGGCGTGGCTTACTATTTTATTATTTTGTTATACTTTCTGTTATATACGTGTGTTTATAATAATGATGTTTATTTGTTAGTAGGTATGTGATCTTTTTCAGATTTTATTTGTTTGTTTTTGTTGTAATGATCTAGAATAAAGCAACAACAACAACAACAAATGTTTAGATACATGTTTTTGTTATTCAAAGATATTCAGACTCAGTATATTAATTTTAACGATTGTAACGTGCCTCAAAGTACATTATGTACCTATATGTTTATAAAAAGAATTTTATATATATGTACATATAAATATATATGTAAATAAATATATTTGTGAATAGCTATAATTCGTGTTTTATAATAAAGGGGGACGAGCTGGTAAAAATAGGAGTCGTAAATTCACAAAAAAAAAAAATAATAATAAAATCATGCGATCATGTTCATCTTTTGTTATTTTTGACATTTTCATTTTATTTGTTTTTGTTGTTTTTGGTTTGGTTTTAAATATTCTGTATATAAATATGTATGTAACGGTATTTTTTGACATTAAAAAAATTGAAAATGTACAAAATAGCTATACCTATGTATCTACATCGTGAGTTAAAGTATGTAGTATTTATAAACAAATAAATATTCATAGATATATACATATGTACGTACATACATATATGTTGTCGATATATTTTTTAAGCCAAGTAAAGATTGTACGAAAAAAGTCCGTAAAATTTGTATGAAACTTCCTGAACTTTTTTATATGGCACAAGTCCCCACAAAAATGTCATAAGTCATATGTAATAAGTCCCCAAACTCAGGAAAATTTGTGAACTTTTTCCTATATTTTGGGGACTTTTTAAAAATCGTATTTTGGGGAGTTTTTGTATATGGCTTTTTGCATTTGATGCCGCTTCAAAACGCCCGCTCCAACGCCCGCTTTGAGTCCAACTCTGAAATCTCTCCTAACTTTTTTTCATAAATAATAAATCAGTAACAAGCATTTAATTTGGGGACATTTTTCCTTTATTTTGGGAACTTTTATAAACATTGTATTTTGGGAACTTTTTGCATATTGATTTTTGCATTTGATGCCGTTTCGAAACGCTCGCTAAACAAATTATTGGAGTCTCTTTATTTTGTATCCCACTCTGCAAACTCTCCTAACTTCTTTTCATAAATAATAAGTTAGCAACAAACTTTTAATTTGAGGACTTTTATAAAAAGTGTATTTTTTTTGATATTTTGCATATGAATTGGGAACTTTTTACATACAGCCCTAAGTAAATTATAAAATCATTTTTTTTGTAGAATTTTTTGAGGTTATATGACGCAAAAGAATAATTTTATATAAATTTTAATATACATAAGTTATTTTATTTTTTTATTTTAAGGGGGTTGTAAAAAAAAAATTTATTAATTTTTTTTTTTTTTTTTTTTTATTTTTTTATTTTGTTGATCTGTAATTCTAAAATATTGTTGACATGTTTATTGTACATTGTTGCGATGCTGATCTGTACTCAATAATAGAGAAAGGAAGCATTAAAAATAGTTTTTATTTTTTTTTTTATTTTTTTTTTTGTTTTTTTTTTAGTAATTACGTTTTATTTGAGAGTCATAAGTTCAGATAGGGGTCACGTGACGATCTTTGAACAATTTTTATTTTATATATTATTTTGTTTTTTTTTTAAGTTATTTGTATAATATACATATATATTTTGTTATTCTGTGTTATTTTATTTTAAATTCTCAAGAATAGTTTCTTTTTTTTTGAATCTACAAATTTGTTTTTTTTTTTTTATAGTCTTCATAAATTATAAATGCAAATTCTTTTAAAATATTTTTTATGTGTTTTTAGATTCTATATACAAAAAAAATTATGTATATAAATTTAATATATTATATATGCATACACATTATAGTGTTCTGGTAACCTCTTGTACTTAACAAAGATGAAAAATACCAGTAGGCAGCTTAAAAAATGTGAATAAAAAGAAATAATTATTTTAATATTGGTTGAATAATCAAAATATATTACATAAATACAATATGTAATGTACCTATCTTATGTATAAAATATCACGGACAAGTTATTATTTTGGTTTGTAAAAACTCGATAAACTAATTTTTAAGAAATTTTATCATCTTCTAACGAGGATCGAACTCTGATATTTTTACAACAGAAGCCACATGGCTAACCACTGCATCATACAATCTTATAAATTTATGGTCAGATTTCTAATATAAATGTGTCACTCAGTGACAGAATGAAAAATAAACCCATAGACACAGGCAAGTTAATATAAAAGTATACATGTAATTAGTTTTAATTAGTCAAAGATTTTGATTTTTATCATAAGTAATGCCAACAATTTCCATAAATTGATTAGTGGTAATTTGTGAAGAGAGACTGATATACAATACAGAATAAATTAATTAGATTATTACTTTAAAAACTATATTTAATTTGTTCTTATCAAATAAATTGCATAAAATCAGCTGTTATTAATTCCTAATAGTTAACAATTTTTAATCATCACATATTATTTTTTATTAAAACTATTTAGTTAAAACATCTTACATGTATAAATTATATAAAATATCTCTTTTTATAATAATGAAAATTTAACTGGCGCAAATGGTTTTTAGGATATTTATAACTTATCTATAAAATTTTTAATTTTATATTTAATTAAAACTTATATATATTTATTTAAAATCTCACTATTTTTAATATAGCCAAAAGCTCTAATAAGTACGTCACCTTTTTAGTAAAAATTGCGGATCACTATAATCAAATTTCAGTTTCTTCCCCATCAACACTATTTAACAGATATATTCCACGATTTTCCAAATCCTAAAATTAAATTCAAAAAAAATATACCATTAGCAAATATTTTCGCCCTACATAATTAATATAGGTATATAGCTGTCCGATAATATTGCAAAATATTATAAATTTTGATCCCTACTTTTAACTGTTTCCCACAGAAAAATGATCTATACACGAGACTTTAAAAAAAAATTTCTCACACATCAGTTAATATTATACAAAAAAAAAAAAAAAATTATTAAATTTTCACCCCAAAAATTTTCAAAGTACAAAAAAATAAAACACTAATATTGATTTCTTTTTTATATTTCGCTATACATCAAAAGAGCAACACTATGCGTATGCCCGCCAAACTCTTCTTGAAAACCAAATAAAAAAATCGTTAAAAGCTGCTGGTGTGGTAAGTTTATTGCACTTCTTTCCCATTATAGACATTTTACCATATATAAGTGACTATAAAAATTCTATGATCCCTGATGAGCGCTTATTTAAATCTATACATACGATAAACCATAAGAACTATGTATATGAGAACTATACAATAAAAATCATCTCATTGTCTCAATTCAATCTAAACAATTTAACTCCAAAAATGTTTTTTTTTTTTATTTCATGCTTTGCAGTTTTGACCCGTATCCTACCAAATTTCACACACATCTAATATAACACCGTAACGCAAATTCATTTTTATATTTTTCTTCTAATCTCCCATCTCTACATATATAATATATATATATATATATTCTTTTTATTACCATTATTGGCTTTCTATGTATGTACGTTCATGTATAACATTATATATGAAATAAAATGCACCCAAATAATAATAAAAGTGAATTCAAATCTAGATACCAGCATAAAACTTTTTAAAAGAAAACAATAACAAAAAAAAATTCTATCTTTCCTCTTCACATCAATAGTGTTGTGACTAGTGAATGCGCTTATTAAATTGTTCACTGTTTTATTCCGTCACCCAAAGAAAGTTGAAAAAAAAAGAAAATCACATAATAAACCACTTTAAAAAATCAATAACTTTTTATTTTAATATTACCACTGGTGGCACAATCCTAGACTAATTTACACATATACGCATTCAATATACACTAAAATGCAAAATAATTGTATTGGCATTAATGAAATTAATTGTATAAATTTATAAAAAGCTTTTATATCCTTGTTCACAAAACAAAACTGTAGTTATTACAGAGTCACCCTCAATTTTGGTTCGGATAGTGCATATGGTTTTAGAACAATATCAATGGGTGAGTTTCATTCACACCTGCATAATACTGAGTAAAATTGTAATTAAGTTCAGTATCATGATACTCATTAGTCATTACATTAGTCATTA